>JADRCD010217302.1:0-22006 GCA_019843815.1 Montemys delectorum
GGGGAGGGAAATGGAATCACTCAGCCCTGAGACTGGCTTGTCTCTAGCCTTCTACCTAGTGATCTTTCAGAGTGCAGCCCTGCCTGTGTCTCTTCTTGCAGGGTCTGGCTTCTGCCCACCTACTCTTGCCAGTCTGGACAAACAGGATGGATGGCTCTTAAACCTGGTTTGCAAAATTGCCACCTGAGGGCTTGTCAATATCTCACATTCCTGGGGCTCTGCCTCAGAGCTGGAGACTCTGGGAGCTGAGGAGGGGCCCAGGGATCTGCTGGAGACTGTGTCCCCTTCCCCCGCCCGCCCGCCCGCCCGCCCCCTTTTAAGAGCTGCAGTGGTTTTCCTCCACCCCTCCCTTACCCGCACAACCTGCCCAGGCTACCTGGATGGCCTCAGTTCCTGTCCACCCCCACTCTCGCAGCTCTGCCCTCTGTGTTCCCTCCCAGAAGCGGCTTCTGTGCTGGGCAGTCCACCATGGCGGGTTAACCCCTTTGCTTCCCACTCACTGCCAGTTCCGCCCTGGCTTTATTTTCATGGCCTTCCTTGCCTCCCGTGACTCACTCACCTGGCAAACTTGTCACCTGTCATTTCTTATTTGTGTGACTCTTAAAGGTCAGTCTCCCTGACTGGGTTGCGGCCGGCTAAGGGCGGGTCTGGTTTTGTTGTTTTGCTCTGTACACCCAGCGCCAAGCACAGATCTGCTAGGTTGGATATGCGTAAATTGTCTCCTGTGATTTGTTCAAATTGTTTCCTGGCCCAAGGAGCCTGCCCCCTTCCCCACCTTTTTTGCTTTGCTCCATTCATACTAGTCTGTCTGATGGCTGTCTGTCTGTCAGTCTTTCTTTGTTTTTTTCTGTTTTTGAGACAGGGTTTCTCTGTACAGTCTCCACTGTCCATGTAGACCATGCTGGTTTCGAACTCACAGAGATCCACCTGCCACTGCCTCTAGAGAGCTGGGATTAAAAAGCACACACTTCCACGACGGGCTTTTCACACTAGTTTTTCAAGCGGGGGGGGGCTGGGGGGGTGAGGGGAAGTTGAAGGAGGCTGTGCTTCCTTGGGGCAGACCCCTTATCACCTCAGAGGCTTGTTTGTTTTCTTAACTCTCACCCATAGGAAGCTGGGAGGTGGCCCGCTGCCTTTGATCCAGGTCTCTCAACACCTCTTCCTGATCCTCCGGTGTTTGCTGTGGGCTCAACCAGAAAGCTGGAGTAACTGCTGTAATAGAAGCCCTCTGCAGCAGGCCACAACGGTCACCAGAGCACCACGGCCCCTCCCACTAGGCCACCTTGCCACTCTTAGATTTGAAACTGGGAAGGGAGGGTACACCTTGGGTGTCTTAGCAGGGCCAGGACAACAGCCTGGGTGGCTAGACTGTGCTTGGAGGTCAAATGGCAGAGCACCTCTTCTCGCTTCCCTCTTAAGCCCAGTGCCCTTTGCCCTAGGGGGTGAGATCCGAGTCGAAGACGGCCCCCTAGCTTGACCAATGAACTGACCATCATTGGGATGGGACGAGCAGGAGTGGGAGGGACCATTCCTGTTTAACAAACAGCCTCCAAACTCCCTTTCCCATGTAGTCAGGATTCTAGATTTTTCTCTGTCCAGTCTGTTTTCTTTGACTCTTCCTTGCCTCTCCCGGGCACCTGCTCTCTCTCTCTCTCTCCTAGCACCTGTTGTTCAGTAGGAACGGCAAGAGCAATCCCAGGCGGTGCATTGTGATTTGTCTCCACCCCTCCTCCCGCGCTTCCTTCTCCAGGGCGCCTCTCAGGCTCCGCCCTCACCTGCCCAAGATAATTTTAGTTTCTCTGGGCCTTGAATCTGGATAAGGGCTTGCTCCCTATTCTCCCGCCTCAACATCCAAAGGCGGGATAACCCTCCTACCACCTGTAGAGAAGAGAGAAAGGATCGAAATCAAATCCAAGTGTCTGGGATCTCTAGACAGAGCCAGGACTTTGGGCCCGGTGTCCGTCTCCTGCTGGAGTTGCTCCAGGTAAGCCGACCGAGGTCGGTCTCAGACAATCTGCTCCTACCCGGAGCCTCACCGGGGCCTCAGGTTGTGCCTGCATCAGGCGGATCTGGCCTGCTGCCCAGTTAGATGGCTCGGAGGCTGCCACGCTCTCCCTCTGACCGCCCTCTCTCGGCGAGGTCTGGCCAGAGGCGGGGGAAAGGGGGGTGGGGGGTAGTTAAGGCCTGGAGTTTTTCTCCCTAAACTGGTGGCTTCAGGCAGGTGAGCTAAGGTCTGGGTAAAGACGGAAGCGGGAACTTCATCTTGGAGGGTGGGGTGGGATGGGAGGCAAGTTAGGTCTGGGTCTCTAGGGAAAGATTCACTCTCCTGATGCTCTCTGCGCTGCGTTGCTTGTTTTGTTTGTTTGTTGCTTGGCATCTGGACTCCTTCTCCTTCCTCACCTTGCTTCCCCAGACCTCTGGAGCCCCTCACACTCCCACCTTCTCTCCCAGTGACTTCGTGAATGGGAGGTAAGGTCTCCCGATCTTCTGAAATCCTGATTTTCCGCCTAAAACTAATTCTTACCCAACACCAGTTAATAGGGGGTGTTGGATCGGAGTTTGCTCTTCGGTACCTTATTGAGCTCAGTTTACTACAATCTTTTTCTACAATTCTTTTTTTTTTTTTTGGAGGGGATGAAGGAGAGGGACTCCCGCCGTGGTTGGAACTCCGTCTCTCCACGTTGTGGTTGCACCTCGGATACGGAAGCCCAGCCGGCTGAGGATTCCTCCTGGCTGCAAATGAGTGTGGACAAAGAAAGCTAGAGGGGTGGGTGTAGTTGTGAAGGTCTGCAGTTCAGGGTCTGGAAGACAGTGTATGGTGGGGTATGTGGGCCTGTCTGAGGAGGCTGAAGCTGGGGAAAGACCTAGGGCCGGGTTGTCATGGCAGGATGGAGACAGAGTACATCTGAGGGCCAAGTGATAGTATTTTCAACCCTTTTCCCTCCTTGTCCCCCAAGAATGCAACGCTTTCTGGGTTATGAGTTGTTTACCTTGGACTCTGCTCTCTCCCAATAGCGCGTGCTTGTGTGTGTGTGTGTGTGTGTGTGTGTGTGTGTGTGTTTGTGTTCTCCCCGAAGGCAAACTAATGATTAACTCTACTGAGAACTCTAGCATTCTTCCCAAATTAAACATTAAAAGAGTTGTCCCGCCCCGCTTTATTCCATTGGATGTTTTTTTTTTTCCGGCAAAGTGGGCGGAGCATCAACTTCGGGTCAACTAAGGGTTTCCCACCTCCTCACCTGGTCCCGGTACCCGGAAAGGTTAAGCCAAGCCCCCTCTTCCCTCCCCAAGTCCTGATGGGTGTTAGCTTCTTGTGCTGGACCAGAACCGGATCTCAGACTGCTCAGGCCCGCAGCTCAGTGTCTGCCCCACCAACCCTTCTCCTCATCCTGGGGAGAGGAGATCGTAGCCTTGTTTGCAGTTGTCCCCAAACATTAGGCCATGCCACTCGCCCCTGGGGCTTTCTAGGTGGGGCAAGATTCAGGAAGTAAACAAGGCGGCAGGGAGGGTAGGAGAGAGGGTGGGGCAGGAGCTGCTGGGGTTGGAGAGCCAGACTTTGGAATGGCCTGGCTGAGTGGACAATTGGTTGGGGGACCAGTTTCTCCAACGGAACTTTTGCTTAGACCCTAGTTAGAACGTTTTACATCTCTTTGGGCAGGGGTTGCCAGGCCCACAGAAGGTTCCCCTGCATTATTATCTCAAATTTTAGTTACTCGACTGTCCTGTCCATCCGACGTGTGAGTGCTGTGGAGGGATCTGGAAGCTAACCCTAGGTTAGCCAGCACCAGAGCTTCTAACATCAGACTGTAATCTGACTTCAGTCTACTTCCTCCCCTTTCAAACACCTGTCTAATTGGGTGCTGTTTTCTCCACTTGAGGGAGGGGCACCCTTGTAGATGCTCCCTCACTCCCTGAAAAGGGAGATTAGGTGGGTGGGAGTGGGTACCAGGTGTTATGTCCCTTGCTTGGTGTCTTGAGGATGCTAAGTGTCAGGTGTATCTTGCTTGCTCTCCTTGGCTCTCCTGGGGGTACTTTGCTGTCTGCCTGTCCGTCCTCTTGGGTGTTTTAACTCCACTCTTGCCCTCAGGTCAGGACATCCCAGGGTGTGTTCAGAGACCCTCTTCCACAGAGCAGTCCCCGGGACCAGATACATAATCTCCATCATATATCTTGGGGGGTAGTAAACAGCAAAGAGAGTGTGTAGGTTCCAGACCCAGGCCAGGCAGGGCTGGATGCTGCTTGTCTGTCACCAGGAGGTGGGCTCCAATCCGGATAGGCCTCTGGATCCAGGCCTGGCGTTTTCTCTCTCCTTCCTGGGCTATGGGCAGGGAGATGGCTTCGGACTAGAGGTGGGCAGGGGATTGTTCCCACCTGGGCTGGACACTGGCCAAGGGTGGGGAGGGTGACCTCAGAGGAGCCTCAGGCTGCTCCTCCTCACATCTTCACTCTTCCCAGCCCGCACCCCTTACTCTAGGCTACCTGTAGGTTGGGGAGTCCGGGATGGAGGGCACAGGTAGGTCGTTTATTTTCCTTCTCAGCCAGGAAGTCCTGTGGATGAGTCAAGGTTGAATGGAGAGCCTCGGGCATAGCGGTCCCGCCCCGCCTTGACTCACCTGTCCCCCAGATTCCTTCATGCCCTCATGGAAGGGTCAAGTGTGTGTCCCATCCTGGTGGAGGGAATCCTGGGTGTCCTGGGTTGCCTCACAGTCCTGGTGAGGATGTCTGGCGAACAGGCAGGGTGCTGGGATTATTTGTGTGAGCCCTGCCAGGCTCAGCACCAAGGGTTTGCTGGTTCCTGCAGGGGAGGGGCTGGAACTACCCCTTCCCAAGATCTCTTTGCCCGGTCTTTCCTGTCCTTACTTGTTCTATCGTCTCTGCACCCTTGGGCGCTAAGGCATAGGTGACACTCCGGTGTGTATGCAGGGTGCTTTCAGACCAGGGAAAGGAGAAGACAGGTGCACAGTAATGGGGGCAGAGTTCCCAGCACACGGCTGAGTGAGGCAAGGCCAAGAGGATTTCTCATACGTGGGTGGGAGGTGGCTTTATGGAGGATTCTGGGAAAAAGTTGGGCAGGATGAGAAGTCTAGAAAGGCACTCAGTCTAGAGACTGCTGGGGTAAGAGCCTCCAGGCTAGGCCTCCTGCTCCCACCACAACGTAAGCACACTGTCCTGCCTCCTGATTCTTGCCTCTCCCCACTCCCCCTCTCAGTATCACTCATCACTCAGCCAGGTGCTACCACAACAGGCTTGGCAACCGCATCTGGCAATGAGGTGCCGGAACAACAAAGTGCCGGGAAAATCTGGGGCAGAGCCCAGTAAAATGAGCAACCTTTGCCTTGGCCCAGTGGCTGTAGCTACGGGCGTGAGGCACGGAGCCTGCCCAGTCTTCCCGAGCTGCTTCTGCTGGAGGCCAGGCACTGGCCTGCCAGCTACTGGGTACACACACACATGCTTCCGTATAAAGTACGCGTGTCCGGTTCTCTGAGGGCTCAGCGGCAGCCTGTGATGTCAGCAGCTTTGCACTTTCTTTATAGGTGCCATGGAACTGGATCTGAGCCCATCTCATCTCAGCAGCTCCCCAGAAGATGTGTGCCCAACTCCTGGGACCTCGCCGGAGACTCCTCCGCCCCCTGATAACCCTCCGACAGGGGATGTGAAGCGGTCACAGCCTTTGCCCATCCCGAGCAGCAGGTAGGATGGGGCAATGGGAATGCATTGGTAGGGAGGTCAGCCCACAGGGAGGCTAGCCAGCACTGGCTGACACATAGGGCTTCTATCCTTTGCTCGTTGCCGTAGGAAACTTCGAGAAGAGTTTCAGGCGACCTCTCTACCCTCCATCCCCAACCCCTTCCCTGAGCTCTGCAGCCCACCTTCACAGAAACCAATTCTTGGTGGTTCCTCTGGTGCAAGGGGGTTGCTTCCTAGAGACTCCAGCCGCCTCTATGTGAGTTGTTTTGGAAAAGGGAAAGGTGGGGCCAAGCCTCTTTGGTGAAGGTGGGGGTGGGGTATCCTGGTCCCTTAGGACAGGGTAAGCCAGAGAGTAGAATCACCCCTGCCTTCCCCCAAGTCACCCGGAGTTCTTGGGGTGCAGGTAGTGAAGGTGTACAGTGAGGATGGGGCCTGCCGGTCTGTGGAGGTGGCAGCGGGCGCCACGGCTCGCCACGTGTGTGAGATGCTGGTGCAGCGAGCTCATGCCCTGAGCGACGAGAGCTGGGGTCTGGTGGAGTGCCACCCCTACCTGGCACTGGGTGAGTTGAGGTACAGGGAGCTATGGGGGTATGCCTTCCATCTTGAGCCACCAGTAGGTGGCTCATCTCTGAGGCTTAGTTAATGTCTACCAACCCGTTTTTTTTTTTTTTTTTTACCCTTGATCCCAGAGCGAGGTCTGGAGGACCACGAGTTTGTGGTGGAAGTGCAGGAGGCCTGGCCTGTGGGTGGAGACAGCCGCTTCATCTTCCGTAAAAACTTCGCCAAGTATGAACTATTCAGGAGCCCTCCAGTGAGTGTGTACAAAGAGAATCTGGGGCGCATGCGTCCGCAGCCCCCCTACTCCCCCACCCCAGCCTGGATTCTTGAGCTCTGATTCCTTGTTTCTTTCTTCCCCAGCACACCCTGTTCCCAGAAAAGATGGTCTCCAGCTGTCTGGATGCACAAACAGGCGTATCCCATGAAGACCTCATCCAGGTGAAGTCTTTGCCAATATCCCCCACTTCACCATATATCCACAATCCCCCTAAGGGTCGTCCAGTGCTTCGCCCCCCTGCCACCAGGCCATGTGCCATCTGTGTGTTTGTTTATTGGTGTCCCCTCCCCCAGCATGGTGACCTTGCCTGTGAATTTGTGACAGTCATTACCAGCAGCTCCCTCCTCCCGAGGCCTGAGGGGAGGCCCAGCCCTTCATTCTTTCCTCACTTCTGTCCCCAGAACTTCCTGAATGCCAGCAGCTTCCCTGAGATCCAGGGCTTCCTGCAGCTGCGGGGGTCCGGCCGGGGGTCAGGTCGAAAGCTTTGGAAACGGTTCTTCTGTTTTCTGCGTCGATCTGGCCTCTACTACTCTACCAAGGGTACCTCCAAGGTGAGCGTGTGAGGGCTCAGCTCCAGCCTGTCACGGACTTCTTCCTCATTGGTCTGCCTAGACCCTTCCACTCCCTCAGATCAGGGGACCCTCAGCTGCGCTTCCCTCCCCTTGGGTTGCCTGTTCTCAGGCCCTGCCTGAACCTTTCTACCCCGGCCCATTTGGCTCACCTACCCCAGGGGTGGCAGTAGAAAAGATAGGCCACTTTAATCAGCCTCTGCTTGTGTGTGTTTGTGTATATGTTCCTGTGGGGTGTGTGTGTGTGTGTGTGTGTGTGTGTCCCTCTATGTGTATCTGTGTGCCTGTACCTATGTGTGTGTATGCCTGTGTGTTTGTATGTTTGTGTATATGTTCTCGTGGGGTGTGTCTCTGTGTGTGTCTGTATGTGTGTGCATGTGCCTTTGTATGTGTCTGTATATGTCTCTGTGTGTCTGTATGTCTGTGTCTCTGTGTTCCTGTGCCTATGTGTGTGTATGTCTCTGTGTGTCTCTCTGTGTGTGTGTGTCTCTGTGTGTCTCTCTGCGTGTGTGTGTGTATATCTGTGTGTGTGTGTTTCTATGTGTACCTATGCCTTTGTGTGTGTCTCTGTGTGTGGATATGTTTGCATATGTGTCTGGATATGTCTGTGTGTGGATATGTGTCTCTCTGTGTGCGTCTGTGTATGTATGAATGTCAGCAGTCTGCCTCAGGTGGATCTCCGCTGGAACTGTCTATCTTGATTTTTAAGGCAGGGTCCCTGCTGGGATCAAGGATTCATGGATTAGGCTAGGTTGCCTGGCCAGAGAGCCCTAAGAACTCTCGTGTTCCTCATTTAGAGGTCCAACATTACATCAGGCTCTTTAGGTGGTGCTGGGGCTCTTTACCCACTGAACCATCTCCTCCTCCTCCTCTATTGGCTGTGTGACCACGGATTTTAGGACCCTGCCTCTCCCTGGTCCTAAAATCTCCCTGCCTGAAGATAGGATCTACCTGTACCAAGTCCTACTTTCTCATGCTGCCCAGGACCCCAGACACCTACAGTACGTGGCAGATGTAAACGAGTCCAATGTCTATGTGGTGACCCAGGGCCGCAAGCTGTATGGGATGCCCACCGACTTCGGCTTTTGTGTCAAGGTGAGGGCTGCACCTGGCCTGGGCTGGGGGAGGGTGATAGCCGCCTAAGGTTGAGTGTCACGTTGAGGAACAACCTCTTCTCCCTATACCTGAACTTTTGGATAGTCTTTGGCTCCTTCCCTGCCCCATGACAACTGAGCACAGAATCCTATAGGGGACAGTGCGTTTCCTCTCCCCAGCCCAACAAACTTCGAAATGGCCACAAGGGGCTCCACATCTTCTGCAGCGAGGATGAGCAGAGCCGGACCTGCTGGCTGGCTGCCTTCCGGCTCTTCAAGGTGAGACCCTGGAATGGCTTCGAGGCTGGCTTTGCCTGATGGAGATGCCATTGGCTCTGCCTGCACAGGCCTTCCTGTGAAGAGGTCATCAGAGCCCAGCTATCTCAGAACACCCTCCAGGAAGGGCAAGCTCAGCCCATTTCCTAGGCTCTCATAACCTCAAGCCCTCTTTCCCCCCCCTACCTCTCCGCCTCCAGTACGGGGTACAGCTATATAAGAATTACCAGCAGGCCCAGTCTCGTCACCTGCGCCTATCCTATTTGGGGTCTCCACCCTTGGTGAGTGTATATTCTGGGGTATGGGAGAGGTGGGCACGCAGGCTCAAGGCAGCTACTCTGACCCCTCCTCTCCCCATTCTGTCCTCTCTCCAGAGGAGTGTCTCAGATAATACCCTAGTGGCTATGGACTTCTCTGGCCATGCTGGGCGTGTCATTGATAACCCCCGGGAAGCTCTGAGTGCTGCCATGGAGGAGGCCCAGGCCTGGAGAGTAAGGGCCTTCACCCATCTGTGCCTCTGAGGCACTGGCTCCCAGTGGGCTTTCATGGAGTGGGAGGAGGAAGAGGGTTTGGGGAGGCAGTGGATGCCAAGATTACCCTGACTTCCGTGTCCCCCACTACAGAAGAAGACCAACCATCGCCTGAGCCTGCCCACCCCGTGCTCTGGCTCGAGCCTCAGTGCAGGTGGGTGATGGTCTGGAATCCCTAGGGCGGGCTGCATTGCTACTCGGAGCAGTCGTGGCGGTGGGGGCCTGGGTGGAGGTCCCCTTTCCTGAATGATCAGCACCTCTTACCCTCTGACCCTAGCCATCCATCGCACTCAGCCTTGGTTTCATGGACGCATCTCCCGGGAGGAGAGCCAGCGGCTAATTGGACAGCAGGGCCTGGTGGATGGGTAAGGGGCTGGGCTGGGCTGGGCTGGGCTGGGTAACAGACCAGGGGACCAGCAAGATCCTGGAGCAACTGCAAACCAGGAATCCCTGGTAATGCTGCTTTATCGTCCCAAAGTGTGTTCCTGGTCCGGGAGAGCCAGCGGAACCCACAGGGCTTCGTCCTGTCCTTGTGCCATCTGCAGAAAGTCAAGCATTATCTCATTTTGCCAGTAAGTAACTCCCTTACTTCTAATGTGGGTTCTTGTAGCCCAGGGATCCACGACTTGAAGCCCCACTGTGTACGTCCTTTCTCCCTGTACAAGAAACAAGGGCCACTGGGCGGTGGTGGCGCACACCTTTAATCCCAGCACTTGGGAGGCAGAGGCAGGCGGATTTCTGAGTTCGAGGCCAGCCTGGTCTCCAGAGTGAGTTCCAGGACAGCCGGGGCTACACAGAGAAACCTTGTTTAAAAAAACAAAAACAAAAACAAAAACAAAAAAAACCCCAAACAGACAAAACCCCCAAAAAAGAAAAAAGAAAGAAAGAAATTGGAGCCAATTGCTGGCCCCACGGGCCGCCCTTGTGCCCGGGACGGCTCCCTGACTGCCTTCGGCCACACCACAGAGTGAAGATGAAGGCTGCCTTTACTTCAGCATGGATGATGGCCAGACCCGTTTCACAGACCTGCTGCAGTTGGTGGAGTTCCACCAGCTGAACCGAGGCATCCTGCCCTGCCTGCTGCGCCACTGCTGTGCCCGTGTGGCCCTCTGAGGCCGCACACACCATTGCAGCCATGGGGTTGTGTACCACCCTTCTGTTCAGTGGACTCAATGCAAGGGGGTGGGGTAAACAGTGAAAGGGCTCCCCCCACTTTTCTCCCATTTTTTTTACCTCTCTCAAGCAATGCAACATTCCCCCCAACTCTGTCCATCCCTGACTCCTGTCCCCAAGGGAGGCATGGTGGTCCTGTCCCCTGGGTAGAGCTCCTGAGGCACTGTTCCAGTGACGAGCATTCTGAGAAGACTAGGGGCAGCCCAGGTGGTCTCATGCCCCACCCACACTCTGTACAGACCGAGAGGCCAGTTGATCTGCTCTATTTTATACCAGTGACAATAAAGATTATTTTTTGATACACCCTTGAGTCCTGTCTGGCAAGAACTGACAGGAGAACCAGCAGATGTGAAGGCGTTGGTCAGCTAGAATATACCCTGAGGACAAAAATGGTGTTAGCTGCCTGAGCATTCCCAATCCTAGAGCAGCCGGAGGCAGCAGCCAGTGCAGGTTAAATGGATGAATGGACACTGGACAACAAGGGATGGTGATGGATGGTGCTTTTCTTTCATTTTTTAAAAACAAAAAACTTTTAAAATTATGTATATGTCTGTGGGTATATGAATATGTGCATACAGTGCTCAAGGGGGCCAGAAGGGGGCGCTCCCCTCCCAGCTGTAGTTACAATCAGCTGTGTGCTGATGTGGATATTGGTAACCAAAATCAGGTCTCTCACAAGAGTCTTTAATCACTGAGCCATCTCATCAGCCCCAAGGGACTGGGCTTTTTTTTTTTTTTTTTTTTTTTTGACAGAGCCTGGGAACTGTGATGCATGACTAGAATCTCACAACAGTTGAGGGCCATCCTGGGCTATATGAGACCCTGTCCCACCCCGTCCTTTCTCCCCACAAACCAAGGCAAAGACGAGTCGGCAGCAAGTCTTGGACTAGTTGGTGGACAGTGAGTCCTGACAGATGGACGAACGCCACGAGGGAGAGTGGTCTCACTTCCCTCATGCCCCTGTTTCCTACCAACCTCTTCTTCTCCCCGACTGCGGTCCCCAGGTCTGCTCTCTGTCTCTATAGTCCCCCTCACTCAGAAAGCCTGGAAGGGAACAGACATGCAGCTCCACGTCTGTCTTCTCTCTCCAGCCCGTCCTTCAACTTCCAGAGTGAGTTTTGTAATGTGCAAGTGTGCCCACTGCTCAGGCAGGCTGCGTTCCCCCAGGGTTTTGCGCCTTCACCTAACCCAACGGGAACATTATAATAAGTGCACCCAGGGACACCTGCCTCCCCGCTTCAGTTGTAGACATGCCTCTTATAGGATGTGAACCCTGAGCAGCTTTTATTTTGGAAAAAAAAAAAAAAATCAAACTTGACTATGATTTCATCAAACTAGTTTCCCAGAAATACAAGGGCCAGAGAAAACATGAGTTGACATGGAACAGTTACCAAACTTGACTGGAAAACAAAATGGGTAGCCCAGCTTCTACTTCAACTTAAAGGACAGAAATGAAAAGAAATTTAGACATGACAACCAAATGACACAAACTCACTGTAAAAATACATTCATGAGCCGGGCGGTGGTGGCGCACACCTTTAATCCCAGCATTTGGGAGGCAGAGGCAGGTGGATTTCTGAGTTTAAGGCCAGCCTGGTCTACAGAGTGAGTTTCAGGACAGCCAGGGCTCCACAAAGAAACCCTGTCTCTGTGGATCCCTGGTTGTCCTGGAACTAACTCTATAGACCAGGCTGGCCTCGAACTCACAGAGATTTGCCTACCTCTGCCTCCCAAGTGCTGGGAAAAAAGCTTGTGCCACTACCACCCAGTGATAGTTCTACCCTTCTCCCACTTGAAAAGGTTTCTGTGATGGTAAACTTCCTTATCCCAGCACTCAAAGATCCCGAGCAAGCCTGAGCTACTTGGTGAGCGGATCTCAACAGACAAAGCACCCATTCGAGGAATGGGGGAGGGGAGGGGAGGGGGTGGGTGGGGGAGTCAAGCAGAAGGGAAAGACTGAAGTGTTGCAGGGAGATGGCGTGATGACTTCTCGATCTTCCTAGGAGAGCTTCAGGAGACCTTCACTGTGTGTTCCTGGTTGGGCTGAAATTTGCTCTGTAGACCAGGCTAGCTTGCTTGGAACACTCACAGATCCCCCTGCCTCTCTGGCTTACACCCCATCCTCCATCCCCAATCACCAATTGCTGGGATTAAAAACATGTGTTCCCGTGCCCTGCTCAGCCTTGCTTTTTAAAAAAGATCCAGGTTTGTGGATCCCCTCAATACATCTGAAATATTTTACAACTTCTAAAAAAATAGAACATCGATCCTTTCTAAACCCTTTAAGGCCCACTGAGCACTAGGTAAACAAAAACAGTTCTGCGGCCAGCCACGGTATTGTCCCTGTTTAAATCCTAGCTCCACCATGAACTGGGAGGGCAGGACAGTAGGCCAGTCAGGATATCTAACTGGTTCTGGGTGCCAGCTCTGGGCACATTCTGCTCCCCGCAGCTGACTTCCAGGTGGGACCCCTAAGCTTCAGGGCGGTTCTTTCTGAAAAGGCTTTCTCCTCTGTAGGCTAGGCCTCTGCAGTAAGGTTGGCTTGCGGTGACCTCAATGGTCCAGCCCCTTCAAGGAGCACTTTAGGTCAACATCAGCAAGCATTGGGCCAAACGGGATGTAGACAACCCACGCTTAGCTAATGCCGGGCTGGGAAGCTTGGGGCCAGGCCTGACAGAGGCAAAGAGACCCTTTAACACTCCAGCAAGCCTGCTGGGGCCTCCCCTGCAGAGCTCTCCGTAGCACAGCTGGCCACGCCCCCGGAACTAGCTCTTTGACTGGCTGCTGCCCGGGCTTGGAATTGGGAGTCCATACCACTCATGGATGTCCAGTGGTATTCCTGCCAAAGTCTCAGAAAAGGGGCCAAGATGAGTCACCCTTTAAGCATGTCTGAGGAGTTAATGTGTCCCCAAAGAAACTCCAGCATCTCCTCAGGACCTGAGGTACTGGGCAGGGGAGCTCGCCCCTTCTATGTCAACCAGCCAATCAGAGACCTACGGGCCTTCCACTTTACACGTAGGAAAACTGAGCCTCAGAATGAATGACTCACCTGGGGTCACAGAGAAAGTTAGAAACAGCCAGCTCAGGCTGCAGACGGTAGATACCCTGCTTTCCAGTCCTGGGGGAGGAGCTGGGGGGCTAAGAGCGGGAAGGGATGGCATCTACCACCTGGCGGGAGGAGAGACCCTACTTCTGCAAGTTGTCCTCTGCTACACATGCATCAAGGCTTGTGACCTTCCCTATAAATAAATAAAAAAATAAATAAATAAATAAATGAAATCGTTTTGAGGGCTTGCAAAGTGGCTCGGCGGCAGGGTATCTGTGGTTGGAAATGGGCCTTGTGATTGGAGTTGAGGGAAAGCTGTTGTGGGGGTGAGATGTGCTGTGTGGGCATACCACGCACATGTGATTATTTGGAAGGCTTGTGCATCCTTTAACCCGCCAGTTTCTAAGGCCTGAGTCACATCTTCCAGCACACTGTAGGACCCTCGCCTTCCTTCTGGGTACCTGCCCACTTTTCCCATAGGATTCCAGCATATTTAACCTTCACCAACTCTGGTCTAGCCCGCTCGCTCTCTCACAATCGTCAGTTTCTATACGGATTTCACAGTTTCGGGGTTCCCTCCCCCCAAGCTGTGGAGCCACCCAGGCCCACGCACCTAAAGGATGAACTTGGTATTCTTCCCGCAACCCCCAACACGGGACGACGGGACAACCACAGGAGGTGAAGGGACCTGGGGTGGGTTTAAGTGACTAAAGAGAGCCTCCAGACTGGTGAGACGGGCGTCCAAGGCTGCCCCCGTGCGGCCAACTCGGCCTGCGCGACGACACAACTGCTGACAACCTGACGTTGGTTGAACACTGCAGGGCGAGGACCCAAATACGCGCCGTCGGTGCCCGGACCCTTCCTAGTGTCTGCAGCGACCTCCCATCTCGAATCCTTCCTCGCGCAGCGCCGTGCCCGCAAGTGCGCGCAGCAACCTCGGGTTGGCGCTCCGCGGGATCCCGAGCGAGTCCAGCCACGCGGCTTCAGTGCCACCTAGCGGCCATTCTTGGAACTACGGGCGACGCCTCCCGAGGTTCCCCAGTGGGTTCGGGCGCGCGTCCCCTGCCCCCTCCCCCGTCTCAAAGCTGCGCCCCGGGGCGCGGGGAGCTCCTACCTCGCTGCAGTGCCCGGAAGGGCGGGGCGCAGCGGCGGCGCTGGGCTGTGACCCCGGCGGTTTCACTTCTGGATCCTGCTTTGCCGGAGCTGGGAGAGGAGGACTTGGGTGGGGAGGGCAAGGGCGGTACCTTGCGGGCAGGCGGGGTCTGGTGCTCGGGACCCCTGGGGTGTCACGCGACCCACGCCTTCCTGCGCTTACCTTCCGCCCCGAGGCTCCACTCCGCTGTTCCCAGATCTGTTGCGTGTCCGCAGCGGCCACCGCCCCGTCGAGGCTGCAGACCCCAGAGAGGCGCTGGGCGGCGTGGGCGGGCAGGAGGGGAGAGCTGTGAAGCCGCAGGCTCCGGGTTAATCTGCTGGCTGATGGGACGCCTGGCTGTTTCTCAGAAATGTAGCTGCCCCTTCCCTCACCCCCTTGGCTCCCACCTTGCGCCTCACCCTTTCACCTCTCCGGAGCTCTTCCTGCATTGTCTCTTCGAGGTTCCCTGACCCCGGGAATCTGCATCCACCCTGACAAAGGGTGTAGAGCATCCCAGTCCCCAGATCCAGAGCTTCCTACAGATGAAGTCAGTAGGCGCCTGGTACCTCTCTGTCCCTTCTTGTCCCAGAATCTCACAAACAGTTGAGAAAGTGACCTCATGGGAGTTTGTCAGGCTACCCTCTTCATCGCCCTGTGCCTACCCTGCAGGAGCCCTGAGGTGTAAGAGAAAGGAATGGGAGCAGGATTCTCCACTAGAGCAATGGGGGTTGAAGTTGAGCTTAGAGTCCCAGCCCAAAGAAATCGGAAAGATTCACGACTCCAGGGAAAAGTAAGGTCCAGAAAGCGAAGCACTTGAAGTCACGCAGCGAGTCGTGAGGCTGAGACTGAGACCGGAATATGAGTAGCAGCACCAAGTTGGCCCGCGCTTTGCTGAGGTCCTCTCTCCCCCAAACACGCACAGGAACTCTGCAAGAAAGGCTGAGAATGTCATTCCATTGGGGGTGGGATGGGGCTTGAGTTGGTGGTGGGACCAAGTTGGGGGAGGGGGTAGCGCCTGCCCCCCTGGTTCCCATCCAGGGCTGTGGTTTATTTGACTAGGCCAGGGGGGAGACAGGTGGTGGTGGGGTTGATGGGAAAAAAGATTGTGGGGCTTCCTGCCCCCTCACTCCTGGGTGGGGGGTGAGGGGGGTGGCGGCGGCGTTACATCACTCACAGGCACTCTAACCTCTGTTCTTTCCATCGGAGACCTTTTTCCTTGTGCTTGTTACATATGGGGGGAAGCTCTGCTATTGCGGGGCAGGGAGGCAGCTGCAGACTTCGCAGGTCAAGACAGAGTTAAAAACAAAACCGCAGCAAACTCAAGACCTGTGCCCTTCAGGGACTTTCCATGACACCTTCCTTCCCCCTTTCCCCAAGGCAGGGAGCAGCTCCCTAGAGAGCCTCCCCGGCCTCCCTAGAGAACCTCCCCGGCCCAGGTGCAGTGGTGGCTTTTGGCTTTTATGCAAACAACCGTCTGCCTGGGAATGCTCCAGAGGCAGAATTTAGGGCCTCGGTGAACCATCCCACTTCATAACCTCCCTCAGGCCATTCCTGGCAGTCTGGAGCTCTGGTCTCTAATGCCCTGGGGTTTTAAGGACAGGTTGGAGGGAAAGGGACTTGGTCCTTTGCCTACCTACCGTTCAGGTGGCAGTTGCTTGCAGGTGGGGGTTTGGGTCCTTGAACCTTGCAGGTGGCCTGGGGTGTAGAGAGATGTTGGGGATGGGGGAGTCTGCAGGTGTTGGGCGGCCTCTCTAGCTGGGCTCACCACCCTTCTAAAGCAACCCTGGTCACTGGAGCTAGGAAATGTAAGTGTCCTTAGGCTGGAGAGAAATGCTCCCCCCCTCCCCCGCCCCATCTTCTTGCAAAGGGTTCAAGGCCTCCCTGTGTCCCTTTTCTCCTATCTAACTGATTCTGCTTGTGGAGGAGGGGAGTGGGCTTGGGGAAGGCCACATATATGTCTGGCTTTTGTTTAAGGGAAAGCTTCTTTTAAGCGACTTACTCTAAATCACAAGGGCAGGCTGCTCTCCATTCCGGTGTCTTCTGCACTGCGGGAAGTCCTCAAGGCGAGTGGCAGGGAGAAGCTGCTGCCGTAGAGCTCTCGAGGGGGACCCCACCACCAACCTGCTTAGGACCCAGCTTGCTAAATCCAAACTGCAGAAGCCCCACGTGTGTCCGACCTTTGACATCGTGACACGGTGGTATCATCTACAAAGCTCCCATCCAAGAGCTGCACAAGCAAATTTCAGCACAACCTTAATGTTTCCATTGATAACTTGTGTGATGGGCTGCATTCATGGTTCTCCTTGGCCATATGTGATCTACATGCCTTCAAGTGAGTTTATATGAACTTGGCAGGCTAGCCCGATCATACCTCTCTAATTGTCTTGGAGTCAACACTGGATAATAAGACAAGGATATATCATTCTTTTGGGAGTCCCCCATGCCACACTTCAGCTGAAGTTTGCCTCCCCAAGTATCTATCGACAGACTGTATGTAAGTTGGCTGAGTTTAATAACTGCAACCTCGAGTTTCTCACTGTTTCAGAGAGCCACAGTTGAGAAAAGCCAAGACTTACCTGCCTATCTCAAAGGCTCTCTGTTGGAGGGGAGGGGGGTGAAGCAATGCGGATCAGGGAGACTGTTCTGGGGGTGTTGTTACTCCTGTTCTGTCTAGACCCCTGTCCACCGGAATCCCTAGTGAGTTTCAAAGGGTTGTGTGGATCCAGAACTCTACTACAGCTTCAGAGACCAGGAGCACACCACAGCAGGCTCAGCAGTGTGGCTGGGTGAGACTTCTGTGGTAATTCTGCTGGTTTTGAGACTTTGACTTTAAGAAAAAGCCAAGACAAAAATTATGGAAATATTCCTCTGGGCACAATGAATTCCCTTGACGTTCTGACAGGAACCATGACAAATGACAGGCATGCACCAGGACTAATTTTAAACACACCAGGATTTTATTTATCTATTTATCAGTGTAAAAAAAAAATCAAACACAGTAAAGAAAACTTGACAATATCGGCAAGCTGCTTTATACAGGGGATGCACTCTTCATGTTCTGGTGAGGTTAGCAAGGGTTTCACTCAAAGTGGACTTTAGACAAATATTATGGGGTGGGGAGTTACTGTACAAGGCTCCCGATAGAGGAATTCAGGTAAATCTGAGGGAAGAGAGACACCATTGCAGGGGATATTTCTGAGAAACACAGGCGGGGAGGAGGCCCATCGCACAGACCTTGTGGTAACTTCTAAGTAAGGGTCCCCTGAGCTCCCCACCACCTTTTGTTCTTCTCTCGCCAACTCTGCAGGTGAGGGTCATCCACAGACCACAGGTGTGGTGACTTTGACAACCAGAAATTAAAAATAAGTTATGGTTTTTTCCCCAGTAGCCAAAATGATCCTTCCCCCAGGGGCTCACTGACTGAGCACATGAAAACCACAGTCTGGGCGAAGGTATGTCTGCTTTTAAAATGACCTGCTAATTCTTCACAACCCACAGTAATTTGGTTTCTGTGAATCCACAGAGGTAGGCCAAGCAGGAAGGGCCTTGCCAGTGAGCTAGGAAAGGTCTCAGATAGATGAGTCACTGGCTGCCACACCAGTCAATGTTAAAGGCTGCACCACTTCCCTAACATGTTAAAATGTGTTAAGGTGTGTCTTTTCGGGGAGGCAAAGAAACAGGTAGGGAGCCCAGTGGGGCTACTACTCTCTGGCTCTCAGGAATGGGCTCTCTAGAGTGATGGAGGGTGGAGACCATCTGAGAAGATGATGAAAGCTAATGGCTGTGGTCTCACAGACATGGAGAGAGCAAAGCTAGTCTACCTTCCCAGCAAAAGGCCATGAAAGGTTCTATGTGGCTCGCGCACGGTGGCTCCAAGGTCCAGCATCTTCTTTAGCTTGTTGCGGCAAAATGCTATGAAACTGCTAGTTAGGCATTGACAGCCTCCATCTGCAATGGCATGGGCCCTAGTGTGACCCTGAACCTTTTCACGACCTTCGAACCAGATGCAGGATCTACAGTACAAAATTGATAATCGCACAGTGTAACATTCCTTCCCCCAAGGCAACTTTATTCTACAGACAAGACTGTGGCAGACCCCACAGCACTCTGGAAGGCAGATAGTATCATAATTTCCATTTTAAAATCAAAGCATGAGTGTTCTAGTTTCCAATAACAACCAAATGGTATCAATGGATCAGATGGTCTACTGTTGGAATGTTTAGGGGAACAGTACATCCATCCAACTTCTTCATAGTTAAAAACACCTATTTAGCATGTTGATGGCTTGGTGGGTTATGGAGGTCACAGCTTTGGTAGGGCAAGAGACAAAGACTTCCATTATGCTCTGAGCTCACTCTGGATCAAAGCCCACACCTGCCCTCTAGGCTCTTCCAAGTCCCTTGTCCTTAGAAGCTGTGGTCCCCAACCCTATCCTTACTGACCATTCTCATGGCTGCTCAGTTCTCTCTTCTTAGAGAACAACCCTAGGGTGACCCAGATTCAGCTTTCGGTTTCAGATAAAGAGTGTAGATCCCCAATCACAATGCCCACAATCACTGTCTCTTGAAGTATCTTAAACAATCCTTTGCATGAAACAGCATTGTTATCCTTTGAAGTGTTACTATATGTTCTCTTCTGTGGCCGGGTGGTGGTGGCACACGCCTTTAATCCCAGCACTTGGGAGGCAGAGGCAGGCAGATTTCTGAGTTCGAGGCCAGCCTGGTCTACAGAGTGAGTTCTAGGACAGCCAGGGCTACACAGAGAAACTCTGTCTCGAAAATACCAAAAAAAACAAAAACAAAAACAAAAACAAAAACAAAAACAAAACAAAACAAAAAAAAACCTTTAGGAAAGCATTTTCATCACTCTTTCTTCTTCCTTCCTGACTGCAGAAGTCTTAATTCAAAGCTTCCGCATCCCCAAAGCCGGTTCACAAGTCTGAACTGTCACAGAGATTCCCAAGCCTTATTAGAGACCAGCATACCTTTCAGTGAAGGGCACCTTACAGGGAGGACCATGGACCAACTTTGTCCCCATAGTCTTCCTGCCTGCCCTGGGGTATATTTCAAAAATACAATTTCTCTGTTGGTATCTATCTATCTATCTATCTATCTATCTATCTATCCATCCATCCATCTATCTATCATCTATCATTCATCTATCTCTTTCTCTTCCAGCCAGGCTTGGAAACCAGGGCCTCTCTCATGTTAGTGCTAGGCAGACATTCTTGTACTGAGCTACACCCTAGCCTGGAAGAAAGGTTTCCCCCTCAAAGTGTAACCACCTTCACATTCAGTAAGGGGACATTTTATGTCAATGTGACATAAAATGTTAGTTATATATTTCAATTAAGATTTTATGTTTTAAAATGTTTCTCTTTGCGAAAGACACCTGGGGCCATTTTTCTTCGGTGGTGTTGGTGTTGGTGTGCGTTTATGCGTGTATGTGTGTGTGGTGTGTATGTGTTTGTGTGGTGTGTATCATCTGTCATAGTGTGTATGTGGTATGTATGGTGTGGTGTGTGTGTGTGTGGTGTGCATGTGTGTGTGTGTGTGTGTGTCTATGTGGCATGGTATGTGTGTATGTAGTATGTAAGTACGTGTGTGTGTGTATGTGTGTGTGTGTGTGCATGTGTGTGCAAATATGGATGGATTAACCAGAATGGTAAGCATATAAAAGGTGGAAAAATCTTGTGGGTGCATTCAGAAGCAAAGTTGGGAAAGGCTGAGAATGGGCAGCAGAAAGAAGCCTAGCTGGCTTGTCAGAGCCAGGGCACTGTTTCTTTGGGGAATGACTTGAGGTTAATGAAGATCTGTGGCCTTTTCCCTCTTCTGGTGGTAATGTTGAGCGGCCATGGGAAGGCCACTTCTCTTCAGCTCTGAGCAGCACTTCAGATCATGGTAAGGAGCACTTGGAGAGTCATTTCTATTCTGTTTCCACTCTCACCTCAACTCTGTCACCTTGGCTGCAATGGAAGTTCTTCTGGGTTTGGTTGGTCCCCAAATCGCAGGGCCCCCCACCCCTGTGGTGTGTGGTGGAAGTCTGCTTATAAGAGGACCAGTGGGGAAGGAAGGCAAGATCCACAGGGCTCGTGGTAGAGGTGTCTGTATGAGGAAGCCGAAGCTACCTCAGGACTTCACAGCCCCAAGGAGGATGCAAATCTACCCTTTCTCATCTCAGCCCCCACCTCCATCAGGGGGGCCCTTAGGTAGTGCAAGGATCACATGCCCAGGCAGTGCTAACCACGGTACTAACCACGGCACCTCACTAGGCTCAACTGCCAGACTCAAAATCTTCAAGTTCCAGCAGGCCCTAGGAGTCGAGGGCCCCTACCCAGGCTCTGTGTGCACATCCCTCAGAGAAGGAGCCCAGGGAAGGACGCAATCCAGCAACTCCACAGTCATAGGACAGAGTCTGATCTGCAGAGGGGTCTGGGCTGGTAGGATGGTAGTCCACCATCTTGAGATGACAAAGTGTGTGTGTGTGTGTGTGCGTGTGTGTGCATGTGCTTGCATGCGTGCGTGTGTGTGTGTGTGTGTGTATGTGTGTGTGTGTGTATGTGTGTGTATGTGTGTATGTGTGTATTTGCAGTACACATGCATGTACACATGCCCATGTGCGCCTGCTCCCCTGCAACAGATGTCAACAGCACTCTGGTGGAAATGCCCATTTCTGCCTCTTTTCTTTCCAGTCTCTGCTTCCCAATGCCCTCTCTTTGTACCCCCAAGACAACAGGATGTGAGATATCTCAAGCATAGAACAGGCAGGCCCTCTTTCACAGTGGACATGAACAATGTGGCTCAGCTCAGATCTCATTCTGCTGAGATGCAGAGATGTGCTGAAGACACCCGGCCCTTAAGCTGAAACCTCAGACACACGGGACTGTTGCCATGGAATTTCATATGCCCCCCCCCCTTTACCCTGAGACAGACACCGTGCTACAAAGTAGGCTAAGCCATTTGTGTGTTTGAGGTGGGGCGTTTTAATTACTGGCATCCTATAAATGAATTGAGTGAGAGCCGAATCCATAAGCCCTTTGGAAGGAAAATGCTAATATAGCAGGAGTTTGGGATTCTTGGCTCTGGCAGAAATGTTCATAAAAGCTAGCTCTTAATTTGTAAATAGGCTCCATGAAGCCGTCCCTGCAAGCAGAACTTATTTCCCCTAACACAAGTTCTTTTCAAAGGAAAGGAAGAAAAGGACCTGCCAAGG
Organism: Montemys delectorum; assembly: GCA_019843815.1. NCBI lineage: Eukaryota > Metazoa > Chordata > Mammalia > Rodentia > Muridae > Montemys > Montemys delectorum. The sequence continues at coordinate 21,556 of JADRCD010217302.1, forward strand.
CGCTGTAGACGCCAGCTCGTGTGTACGAGACGGCCCAATCAAAACCCTTCTTGGTCTTGGTTCCCTCCTCACCGTTTCCTTCACAGTCATGACTCAGTGGCTGAAGGAAAAACTTAACACAACTATATCTTCACATCAAAGAAGTATGAAACACATTCTCACATGCAGACTCGTCTGCTTAATGCCCACACATCAAGAAGTTAAAAAAAACAAAAACAAAAACAAAAACAAAAAAACCCGTAGCTATTGAATAATCATGTAACAAAGCCAGAAGGGACCATGACGAGGGTCTGGACCCAACTCTTATTTTATGGCTGAGGACATTTAGCTTTTAGAGTTAACCAATTAGTAACAAATATGAGCTTGGCAAACATGTTTTGTGGCCTCAATTCCAGTGCTGGTTTTTTTTTGTTGTTTTTTGTTTTTTTGTTTTTCGAGACAGGGTTTCTCT
>JADRCD010217303.1:6340-31589 GCA_019843815.1 Montemys delectorum
TCTATCTATCTATCTATCTATCTATCTATCTATCTATCTATCTATCTATCTAATCTATCATCATCTATCTATCATCTATCTATATATCTAATCTATCATCATCTATCTATCATCTATCATCTATCTATCTAATCTATCATCATCTATCTATCATCTATCTATCTATCTAATCTATCATCATCTATCTATATCTACATCTACCATCTATCATCTATCTGTATCTATCATCTATCTGTATCTATCTATCATCTAATCTATATTTATCTATCATTTATTATCTATCTATCTTATCTATCTATCTATCTATCTATCTATCTATCTATCTATCTTTACTACAGGGTCTCTATGGAGCTCTGGCTGTCCTGGAACTCATTGTGTAGACCAGGGCAGCCTCTAACTCTTAGAAATCTACTCACCTCTGCCTCCCAAGTACTAGGGTTAAAGGCATGCATACCTATGCCTGGCTTTGAAATGGAGAGTCTTATTGGAACACTGAAATGACCTAATGATAAGCCCATGTACAGGCAATATTGAACACACAGCAGGACACAGAGCAGAAGGAATAATCCAAGAGCACTTAGGAGATGGAGATTAGAATAGTGACATTGAGTACTTCCTGTGCCCTGACTCAGAAGCACTTTAATGCACACCATTTCATGCCATAACAGGTATTACTGTCATCATCTTAGCACAGAGAGCCTAGGAGCACCAGAGTGGTCACAAAATTTGCCCAAGACACAGCTACTATGAGAAAGAGCTGGCTGCATTCAGACTCAGGTGGTCTGGTCTATCTTAGCGCTTGAGCCTTGACTCCCTGTCTCTTAGCTTAGAAACCAGGGTCAGACTGGCTTTAAGGAAATTTCTAAAGCTCTGGGAATGTGGAATTCTACAATGGAGCTAGGTTCCCCTAGGAATCAGGATCAGTGGTTCCCAGCTTTCCTAAGGCTGTGACTTATGGTTCCTCGGGTTGTGCTAACCCCCATCATGAAATTATTTTTGTTGCTACGCCATAACTGTATTTGGCACTGTTTCTAATTGTAATGTAAATATCTGTGTTTTCCAGTGGTCTCAGGTGACCTATATAAAAGGATCATTAGAACCTTCCCTCCCTGTGCCCCTGGGGGTCATGACCCACAGGTTGAGAAGCGCTGATCCAGATAGCAGTCCCATTGGTAGGCTAGAAGACCTTCCTGGGGGAGATGGCAGGTGTGCTGATGAGTACAGAGGTCATCTGTGCCCAGAACATGAATTTTAAAGGTGTGCTTCCAAGAATTCCCAGTGCAATAAGTACTGCATAGTCATAAGATACTACAATCAGGTCAGAGGAACCCTGGGACGACTAGACACTTGGCTTTAGAGTGAAGTGAATGTATAATCGGAGTCCCCAAAGTGACTTACTTCTACCCGCTTCCTAAAACATGTCAGCCAAATGGGAATTTTTCATCCAGGACCTTTCCCATCCTTGAGTCTCCTCTTGCTTTTGTGTTGCCTCTGAAAGCAGCAAGGAGCAAAGGCTGCGGCTGAGCCTTCTGTGCTCCCGAGGATCAACTGAGGCCTGATGCCCACAGTTGTGTGCAGGGGTTGGGGGGCGGGGGGAACGTGTTTTGTTGGTAGAGTGTCTAGCATGCAGAAGGCCCTAGGTTCAATCCCTGGCACCACATAGTGCCAAACATGGTGGTGCACACCTGAAATCCCAACGCTAGGAAGTTCAGGGTCATTTTGGGCTGCATGGTCAGTTCAAAGGCAGCCTGAGATATATGAGACCCAGTCTCAAGGAAGGAAAAAAAACAGTACGACCTAGCAGCTGTTTCTCCTGACCCTTGACCTCGGAGAATAACCTGCAGTACATGGCTACTGCCATTGCTTCCACAGGAAGAGGGAGAGGGAGACAGCATGCTTCACTGCCTGACTTCCTTCCCGTGGACATTCCATGGACCATTTACTGGGCAATTCCTGCATGGCAGGCACTGTAACCTGTCCAGTGGAGGCAGAGAACACATAAACCACCTGGTTCTCTCAGGTCTCACCAACTGGGAACTTCATGTTTCTGATGCTTTCTCTCACTTTGTAGAAGGGACATGTTCCATAATACTCTGGGCTTTGCACAATCAGAGCTAAGATAGGAAGCACACAGTTACCACTTAAATCTGGCACCAGATGCTTCCTTCTGTCTGACAGATTGAGCAGTGATGTCTCAAGAGAGGCATGCTCCTAAATGTGGCCTCTATCTCCAGAGACAGATAGTCAGGGTCTCAGGGACTGGCTTTCATAGAATGGTGGGGTTGGTACCCATCCTGGTATCTCCACCATGGTCCCTGTGCTTCTGGAGGCCAGCATACTTTGGTTATCACCGAGTGCCTTTTGTCAGGTGACGAGCCTTTAATTCATTCCTTTGAGTTGCCAGCTTTAGTATAATCAATGTAGGTACACACATCTACACACACACCACAAATTCTTGCAGCTCCAAGTGCTTCATTTCTAACGTCCTCTATTCAAAAATGCTCTACATTAATAGTGAGTTTGAAGCCAGATTGGGCTCCATAGAAAGACTCCATCTCAAATAAAAAACAAAGTGTGGTGATGGCAGGTGCCTTGGCTGTCTCCTTTCCCGCCATGAGCGCTTGGCTTGCCTTGTGTCAGCCTGTGTACTCTGTGCTGGTGCAGTGAACAGGAATGCCCAGTCTTCCTGTTGCCTTGGCTTTTGTCTGCTTTTGAATCTTGAGGGTCTCTTCTATGTGCACTTACATACTCCCATGGGCATGTCTGCTTGTGAGTGTGCTGTCTTGGTGTTTGCGTCTCCATATGATGCTGGCATGTCCTTATGTCTGTTTCTCGCCATCTCATTATCTTCTCGATGCTCTGATACCTCGGAGTCCTTGTTGATCCCAGCTGAGATTCATGTAGCCGTCTCTCACCCTATAATGGCCTCCTGATCACCTAGGTCAACTTCCCTACCTCTTCACCTTGGTCTGCCATTCATACCTTTATTAAATTATTCCTGGTCGTTAGCTTCTCTTCTCATATTTGTCTACCATATCTTCAGAACTGCAGGAATAGAGTGGACAGTGACCTCACCTGATCTTAGGAGTCAAAAAGGGACATGTGTGGTTGACACGCACATTTGTATGCCATGAATCTAAGGTGGGTGGGCACAATTCTTCTCAATAATCCTGGGAAACATGTACTCTGACAGGAGCCTAATGCATAGCCACAGATGAGGGAGGTATTTAGTAGTGTTCTGGGTCCATGGGAGGACAACCATTTCTTGGATATGGATAATGGGGGACAGCATAGGCATGGCTTCATATCCATACCCTAACCAGTGTCTGTATCCAGCTCTCATTTTCATGACTCCTTCAAGGGAACCTTTCCATGCCACAGTCACCTGATGATCCAAGGCACCCTATGCACTACCTCCTTCCTGTTTGCTAGGGTCAGAAGTGCATCTTTCTTCCCAGTCTTTCCTGCCCTGTCTGGGAAGGGTTGGTTCATGTGGCTGCCTCACCAGGTGGGCAGGGAGTAGCTCCAGAGAGGTTCTAAGAAGACTCAGGAAGTGAAGCTGTGCTGACTGCTGGCTCTCGGCTCTGTAGAAACCTTTACATCCCCAAGCTTCTCCTCCATGAGTTTGCTGACCTTACTATTCTATGACATCAGGTGGGACAGAGAGACTGTCCTTACATTCCAGATGAGCAATCTGAGATCCCAGGGAACCAGGAAACCCAAGGCTGAGCCACTGCCCAGACACCCAGAGCTGAGCCACTGCCCAGACACCTGAGTTTCTGTTCAGTGTCCTCTCTGTCTATTCTTTCTCATACCTTTCTACTTTCCACTAATGAGAAAGTAGCGGTAGAGTTGATTAGAGCCCCGAGCTCTGAAATCACACACATGGGGACATGGGCCTGTCTTTGCATTTCTTTGCATGTTTCTGAATCCCACAATGTTTTAATTTCCTTGTCTTTGAAGTGAAGGAACCAGTAGCCCCATCCATCATGGTGGTGGGAGAGTTTAAGGCTGTAGTGCCTTAGCTCAGTGACTTGTGGCCATCGATCTGTCGGCCATCTTCATCGTCCATACTGTGCAGTGGACATGAGCTACTTTACAGGATCTTGGATTTCATCTTAAACTGCTGGCAGCTTCTTTTTCTGGACTAGACCTCTGTGCACAAAGCAACGTTGATGGCATCCAGTGATGTCTTGTGACTGATTCAGTGTGAGGTGCTCATTGCTAATTGTCTGTTAGGATCATGTAGAGGCCTGAAGTCTTGGAGTGTACATGGGAAGCAGTCTCGTCTTGCCTGTGAATTAGGAAGTGAAAGCTGGGCCAGAGGAGAGGTTCCGTTTGGGGACCTGCAACGATTTGTGCCTTCAGAGGATGGGATTCTCTAAGAATCCATTGAGGAACCTAGGGAGCAATGAGCTCCCCAGAGGAGCTGAGTGCTGATGGTGTGTCTTCCTGTCCCTGCAGGTGGGCTCCCAACGATTCAGCGTCAACATGCCCCACAAGTTTGGGATCCACAACTACAAGGTCCCCACGTTCTGTGACCACTGTGGGTCCCTGCTCTGGGGCCTCTTGCGGCAGGGCTTGCAGTGTAAAGGTGAGTCTCTTCCTGTCCCTCAGCCCAATATCCATGTCTCCCTCCCTTTATTTCCCCCTTCTGCAAAAAGCATTCTGTCCTGGTAGCATTTCTTTCTAAAGTGGGTTCTAGATTTGGCTGGAGCATAGGCCACATACCCTTGATAAGCCATTGTCTCCTGACCATTTGCCTGTTAAGACCTCTCTTGGAAGAAAGTGGCCAGGAGTGTGGAGGATACATGACAAGGAAGATGTGGCTGTGCCTCATAAAGTAGCTGTAACCTGGCAGAAACCAAATGGAAGATTTAAAGAAGAGAGACACTGGCCCTGAAGGGAGGGCATAGGTTTTGAAGAATAATGAAGGAGTGGGTATAAATCTGTTGTTTTTTTTTCTGTTTAGCCTTTGCTCAGAGTTGACTCTTGGAGAAAGTCACACTAGGGCATTGTCACCTGTGGTCTTACTGATCCTCCATGGGCTGTACATAGATGATCATATCCCCATGTCAGAAACTGAGGCTCAGAAATAAAGTAACATGTACATGCCCCACGGCTTAGTAACAGAAACAGAACCCCATCTTGGGTTCCTCCCTCTGCCCCTGCTATGCCACCTCCAAACTGTCTATTCCAATGAGTGCTGGGTAGCCCCAGTGATAGCACACCAGTGTGACATGTGAAAACATACTCAAGGAGCCTGAACAAAGATATAATCCAGTGTGCCCACACTGTTAGACAACTGTGAACAATGTAAGATGTTTTCATGAAGAGTATTTTTAAATTAGGTTTTATTTTCTGTCCTGACTTTATGAATAGTAATAACCATCTTTTAATAAATGTAGTATAAGGAATTAAGCAGGATATGGACACACTGATCACTGAAGGGATTTTGCTAAGACATTATGGACATCATGGTTACTATAGAAATAAAGGAGAATAACAATGTTAGAGAGGATGAATTCACGGACTAGAGTGTCTAGACCAGCCATAAAGATAAAGGCACAGTCTATGGAAGAGGAGCTGTGAGAGGGAGGCCAGGGCTGGGGACAAAATGACAAAATTTAGCTAGGGATGGGTTGGTTAACTTGAGTGTATCCTTGGAACAAGGAGTCATCTTGTTGCTGGCCATTCTTGCTGGCAGATGGGTTGGCTTAGCGTTTCCAATGATCAGTAGGAATAGCTATAGAGAAGGCGTCACCTCTGCCTCAGGACCTCAGGTGTGAGGAGAAGAGAGTCAAAGGTGGACCTTTTAGACCAGGGATGGTTGATTCTAGCATAAGCTGCGAAGGCCACAGGAAGGAAGGACCACATGGGTAGGAGGGACGTAGCAAAGATTAGTGGGAAACACACACACCCCGATCACTTTGTGAGAGTAGGGAGAGTGAGAACCAGCGGTGAATGTGCTCCTAAGAGTTTATCCAAGCCTGGTGGTGGCACACACATTTAATCCCAACATTCAGGAGGCAGAGACAGGCTGAACTCTGTGAGTTCAAATCCAGCCTTGGTCTGTAAAGCGAGTTCCATGACAGCCAGGGCTACACAAAGAACACCCCCCTCTGTCTCTGTCTCTGTCTGTCTGTCTGTCTGTCTGTCTGTCTGTCTCTCTCTCTGTGTGTCTCTCTGTCTCTCTGTCTCTGTCTTTCTCTGTCTCTGTCTCTGTCTCTCTGTCTCTGTCTTTCTCTGTCTCTCTCTGTCTCTGTCTCTCTCTCTGTCTCTCTCTCTGTCTCTCTCTCTGTCTCTCTCTCTCTCTCTCTCTCTCTCTCTCTCTCTCACACACACACACACACACACACACACACACACACACACACAGATTTTATCCAAGCATGAGTGCCTAGAGAGAAAGCTCTTGGCTAGCACAGGAGGGGCACAGCAATAGCACCTCAAGCCAGCAGTGCAGGGTGAGAATGTGTAGGCAGTGTTTCAGAGTGTTTTAGACAGCCAGGGGAAGATGATAACGAAGGGGAGACTTAGTGCAGCCACAGACCTATGTGGGGTCCCCATGGTTCTCTGCCCTGCTCTCCTGCTCGGCAGGCTCCCCAGGTATCACCATTGCAAGCATGCCATGAGCTGTCCTGGCTAGCGCTCAGCTCCCCTGTTACACGTGGCCCATGGGAAGCTCTGTGGGCTCAGCTCTGCAGCCAGTCTTACTGGGAACAGGTTCTACTGTTCAGGAAGACAGGTTTGTCAAGAGCTTGAGTCTAGACATATGGACCTGTGACATTGTGCTGGCCACATGGGTACAAGCATCACACCTTTGCCCTCTCAGGTTCTGACCCTTTGTCAGTCAGAGGTTGTGGGGGCGGGAGGAGGGAGGACAGTTGTATCTTGCATCACTTAGTGGCAGGGATTTGGCTAAGACATGTGACTAAGAGGCCATGTTGCTATTATGCAAACTTCACTGAACATACTATACCAACAGGCAGCAGTGATGCCCCAAGTGACGCCATCTTCTGGGACCATCGTTGTCTGCGTTGCCTGTGGTCACACAGTGAAAGCAATGTTGCTGTGTGCTATGTAGCTTTGCTTCTGTTGAATGACAGGGAAGCAAAAAACAACCAGGAATGTGTCAGGGACTGGCCTCTGGCCTTTGGGACGGCCTTTCCCTGGCCTTTCCCTGACCTTCCCACAGAAGGACCAGGCTTATACAACTAGTGAGTAGTTGAGCTCCTCAAGCATGGCCAGGAAAACACTGGCTCGAAGCAGGCAGATAGGCAGACTCATTCCTTTCTTTGCCTGCGGTTCCAGGATGAGCACAGTCTGAGGCTCTTGGTATAGGCTCTTGCTCTGTAGAGCCATTACCCATAGCCTAGAAAGGGACTTTTGAAGTTCAGGTTACCACAGATGTGTAACCTGATGGGTGTGCCATCTATCCATAGGCCATTTAAATCCTATCATCACCTACTGCCTAAGCACCCCACTCACACATCAGCCCCGCCACCCCAGAGTCAAAAGATGCCAAGAGACGGTTTCCTGAAGAAACCAGAGCTCTTTCACAGGCTGCAGTCTGACCTGCATGGCTCTGCCAAAGCCCTGTGCTTCCCCATGCCTGTCAAGGATCCTCTGACTGAATCACTGCCATGCACCAAGGCAAGGGGAATATGTGCTTTGGGAATGGCTAGTTTGGATAGCTGGTCTTCCCTGGCCCCAGACTCTCTGACTCCATCTTAGTAAGCCCTGTGGTCCCAGGCTCACCGTGCCTGCAGGAGGTGATAGACACTGGGAGAACTGTTGACAAGCTGTGGTTTGTAGACTGCAGGCTATGGCTTGGGACAGCCCCTCATGGTCCTGGTTTGGTTACTGCCTGGTACGGGGACTGCAGATCACCGTCTTCCCCTTGGCCTTCTGGGGTAATAAAAAGAGTTAATGCAGCCACACAAGTCAGAGGGCAGCTATGCACAGAGCCACAAAGAGAGACAGGTCACCCTTCTTCCTCCCCCTTCTCCCCCTCCTCCTCTCCCTCCTCCATGTTTTTCCGAGACAAGGTCTCAGTAGTAGCTCAGTCTAGCTTGTAACTTGCAATCCTCCTGTCTCAACTCCTAAGGGTTAGAATTACAGGCAAATACCACCACATCTGCCTCGGCTTCCCTTTTATACAAAAGTATTTTGGATATTTAGAAACATAAAAGAACTTTCACCCTCATCAGTTCCAAAATTCAGACTTTTGTTACTTTTAAACCACTAGACTCCACATCATAACTTTTTTTCCTTTTCGTTTTTAGAATTAAATGTGTGCCAGTAATCTAAAGATGTGCATCCTTCCTGGGAACTGGTCAAGCGAGACTTGAGAGATGTGCATAGACAAAGTGCTGCACTTTAGGATGTCTCTGTCCTTCCACCTGAGACATAACTGCTATTGAAGCCTTTGCTCCAGGTCTCCCCAAGCCTTTTTGTGTGCATTGTGCTCACCCGCAGTAGCCAGCTCATCCGACACAAAGCGTTCTTACAGCCCACGCAGGCCCAACTACCTCTTTAGCTGTGGCTCTGTTGCCACCCTCAGAAGGTCAGCTTGCTCTAAAATGGCATTTACAAGCCTCTCCCTTCTTATTATGAGCTTAGCTCTAATATCAGCTTGGGAAAGGTGAACATAGAAATACCTACACACACACACACACACACACACACACACACACCATTTGTAGAGCATAATACAGACAATGTAGGTCCATGTGCCCTCCCTGCACATAGTGGGTGCTCAGCTCACCAGGAATGCAAGCTACATGACAGAGTGATAGTGGCTCTTTAAAACAAATAAGAGCCCACCAAGGCAAAGTGACTTGTTTATTTGAGCCTATTTTCATCTCTAATAAGCCAGTTCAAATGAATTGTTATCAGGAAGTTCAGGGCTATGCATGAGGTGCAGTTTGGGGCTGACAGCATTATTTGGTATTATTCCCTTATAGCCTGTCCCCCCTCTCTCTCTTCTCTGTCTCTCTCTGTCTCTCTCTGTCTCTCTGTCTCTCTCTCCCTCTCTCCCTCTCTCCCCCTCTCCCTCTCTCTCTCTCTCTCTCTCTCTCTCTCTCTCTCTCTCTCTCTCTCTCTCTCTCTCTCTTTCTCTCTCTCTGTGTGTGTCTGCTGAGGATCACTTTTCCAGTTTCATTTGGTCAGCTTGCACATTCCCTTCACTTTTTGGTCTGTGGCTTCCTGGTATCACCACAGCCTTCAGGAACCTGTGCTCTCAATGGGAACCTCAGCCACCCAGTATCCCTATGCTCAGCCAGCTCTGTCCCAGCACTAGGCTTCTCAAAGTCCTTTCTCTTCCACTTCTCAAGTTGTCTGAGGCAAAGTCCTGTTTAAAACCACCAGTTCACTAGCAACCCAAATCCATCCTGGGGAAGGACAGGTCTGACATTTAAACACCAGAGGGCGCCAGCAGTTGAACTGTACAAGCCAGTTAGTTGCTGTTGGGCAAGGGACTGTTACCCAGTATTTTGGGCAGGCGGGATGGAGAGTTGAGTGTTGCTGATGCCGATGGGGGAGGGGTGGGAAGCCAAACAGAGGCAACGTGTCCTGGACTATGTCTGCCTGAGGATGCTCAGACCTTCTTACTGATATCTGGTCCAGACCCAGAGGGCTATGGTAGAGTTTTCTTGTTTGTTTTTGTAACTAAGAAAACTTCCCTTCTGCACACACTGCCTTCCTGAGACATCCATTCAGCTGGACCCTCTATGCTGTGCCCACTCCAGGCCAGTGATCACACTCTGGGGCAAGCAGGAGGCCTAGCCTCACCTGCTTGGTTGGATACAAGCAGTTTCTTATTTGCTTTATTGACCTTAGATTTTAGGGAAATTTGGGTCTCATAGCAAAGCTGAGCAGAAGTGTAGAGAAAGCCCCATAGAGCCCTGTCCTCACACATGCATAGGCCCACCAAGAGTGTGCCACCCCAGAGTGATCTATTGCTGAACACTGGTGGACCTGTGCCAGCATACTATCATCATGGGAAGTCCACAGTGTACATTGAGGCATATGGTGGGCATCAGAAGATGTGTGAGACTGGACAGTTCTATAGTGACATGCATCCAGCGCTGTAGCACAGGAGGCAGGAGGACACTGCTGCCCTAAGAGTTCCCTGTGTTGGATGATTATGAGCATAGCTGCGAAAAATATCCATGGGCAGGTTTTTGGCATAAATGTAAATTTTCAACTGATTTTGGTATACGGAGTACCAAATGTATACTTGCTGGATTATATGATAAAGAGATCTTTTTCAGAGTTAGGGGCTCCTGAGTTGTCTAATGGCTATGCTGCTCTTCCTCCATCCTTGAACTATCAATGAATGAGGGTTTTATACCCCACATCTTGACCAGTATTGGACTGGATGTTGTCAATGTTCTAGATTTTGTCCATTTTAATAATAATAGAATGGTATAGTGGTATCAAATTCTCTCTTTCTCTCTCTCTTTCTCTCTCTCTCTCTCTCTCTGTGTATGTGTGTGTGTGTTTGTGCATGTGTGTGTGTTTGTGCATATGTGTGTGTTTGTGCATGTGTGTGTGTTTGTGCATGTATGTGTGTGTCTGTGTGTTGCACACACATGATTATATGGGTGTGCGTGCCCGTGTATACATGTAAACATGAAAACAGACCTTCTGGCATCCTCTTTTCCCACTGCTACCAGATTTCTATGAGATTGCTAGGGTCTTAAACTCAGGTCTTCATGGTTATAGAGAAAGTTCCCCATCTCCTCTGTGCTGGCTAGTCTTATGTCAACTTGATACACGCCAGAGTCATCAGAGAGAAGGGACCCTCAAATCAGAAAAATGCCTCCATAAGATCATGCAAGCCTGTAGGGCATTTTCTTAATTAGTGATCAATGTGGAAGGGCCTAGCTCATTGTAGATGAAGCCACCACTGGGCTGGTGGTCCTGGTCTATAAGAAAGCTAAGCAAGCCATGAGGAGCAAGCCAGTAAGCAGCACTCCTCCATGGCCCCTGCATCAGCTCTTGCCTCCAGGTTCTTGCTGTATTTGACTTCCTGTCTTAACTTTCCTCCGCAATGGACTGTGATGTAGAAGTGTAAGCCAAATAAACCCTTTTCTTCCCAAGTTGCTTTGGTCATTGTGGTTTGTCACAGCAATAGAAACCCTAACTAGGAATTAATTTAATTAAATCCTAATGACGCACAACATGTACAATAGCCTCATATATTTGCCATCTGAGTATCTTTGGTGAAGTTTCTGCCCACTTATTTTGTCCACTTTTAATTGAGTTGTTGAGTTTTGGGTGTGGTCTAATTTGAATACTAGGCCTTAATAAGGGACATACTTTGCAAACACCTTTCTCCAGCGTGCAGCCTGTCATCTCCTCTGCTCTATGGCATCTTTGCAGAACAGGCCCAGAACAGGGGTCTTCGTCTTATTGAAGTCTTACTCACCGTTAGTTACTATTGTTGTCTTTCTTCCCTTACTCCTCTTTGTCTTTCTGTCTGTCTTTCTGTCTTTCTCTCTGTCTTCCTTCCTTTCTTCCTTCCTTTCTTTCTTCTTTCTGCTTGATCAGGTCTTTGATGACATATCTAAAATGATAAGTCCATACTCAAAGTCACCCTAATCCCCCTGTTATTTTCTGGGAGCCACATAGTTTTGCACCTTATATTTGGTCTATGATCCATTTTGAGCTCACTTTTATGTCTGAGTTGAGGGTCTTGTTTGCTTGTTTTGTTGTCGTTGCATGTGGCTGTCAGCTGCCCCAGTACCATCTGTACAAAGAGTTTTCTTTACTTCTTTATATTGGCTCTGTTCCCTGGTAACCTATTGAGTAACTATGTTTTCATGGGCCCCTTTCTTGGCTCCCTGCTCTGCTCTAATGGCCACTCTCTTCTTTACCTGATTGGGTACTGTCATGGTTGCTATGGCTTTACAGTAAGTCTTAGAATTCATGTCTGGCCTCTGACTTTATTCTCCTCCATTACTACGCTGACTACTCTGGGCTTCTTGCCTTTCTGGAATAAGTTTTTTGGAACTGCCTCAAGTTTATAATTCAAGTCAGAAAAGCAAAGGTTTTGACAGCACTGAGCTTTTATCTTAGTTACTTTTCTATTGCTGTGATAAGACATCATGACCAGGTCAGCTGATAAAAGAAAACATTTACTTAGGCTGGTGGAGTGACTGACAGAAGGAACAGCTGAGATCACGTTTTTATCTACAAACAGGAAGCAGAGAGAACACTGGGAATGTCCTTTGAAACCTTGAAGCCCACCCACAATGACACCATTTATCCTTCTCTAACAGATCCAACAGGGGACCAAGTAGTCAAACGTATGAGTCTATAGGATCCCCTCTCATTCATGCCAACAATGCTTTCGATCCATAATCATGGAATGAACCTCCAGAAACTTAATTCTTTAGGGTTTTTAAATCATAATTTCATATTTTTTCTCATATGAACCTCGTATGTATTTTGCTAGATTTTTATCTATTTCATTTAGGAGTGCTAGTTTAAATGGCAATAGTTTTAATTTTTAAATCCCTTTATTCATGGCTGGTTTATAGGGAACTGACTGACCTTTTCTATTAACCATATGTCCAGAACCTTATTATAACTCAGTATTGGCTCTAGGGGAATTTTCTCCGTGACCCTCCCTCCTCTTTCCTGAGCCTCCCTCTCTGTGTGGTGCCCTTTGGTCCTGTGATTGTCCTGCTTTGTAGGTTCAGTAAGAAGTCTTGTTCCAAATGTTGAATCTGCATTCTACACCTGAAATATCCCACAGGGTTATTTGCCCTGTTAGGTTTAATTCATTCTTAGATTAATTTTGCTTTGTATTGTTAAGGGTTATTGTCAGTTTTGTGTTTTTGTTTAGAGTGTTTACATCTTAACATACAAGATCTTGCCTTGTAGCTTTTCTTTGCCTTTTCTTGTTTGCATGGTATGGATTCGTGATGAGTTAGGAGGTATCTCCTCTGTTTCTGTCTCCTAAAAGAGACATCAGAGAATTGGGTTTTCTCCATTAAATGTTTGGTAACCTACTTGGACCAGTGCTTTCTGTTTCAGAAGGTGATCACTGACTAGACTTTACTAGTAGAAGAGCTATTCTGATTGGCTTTTTCTCCCTGTGTGCATTTTGGCAGACATTTAATTCTAATATTTATCATTTCAGATATATTAAGGATCTATAGAGGCTTGGAGATGTAGCTCAGTGACAGAGCATTTGTCTATGATGCAGAAGGCCCAACAACAATAGTGTGTTCTCTCTCTCTCTCTCTCTCTCTCATTTCTCTCCCCACTTTCTTCCTGGTGAGAAAAGAAAACAAAACAAAATGGCTATTTCTCACTTGACTTTGCATTTATAATTCTATTTATTTTGATGTAATTTTTATCTTATCCTTATCCTGAATTTAATTTGTACATTTTTCTAGTTTCTTAGATGCTTAGATGCACAGTTTCTAGTTGCTTAGATGACTGGTTTTAGGGACCTTTTCTTTCTAATATATACACATTGTGTGCTATAAATTTCCCTCTAAGTACTGCTTTGGCTACATCTCATCAATTTTGATAAGCTGTACCTTCCACATCAGTTTTCCTCTGGGTGTCATCCTTTGTCTTCCTCATTATTTGGCAACCTGTTACTTGAGATTCCCCAATTACCTTTCTGTTACTGACTTCTAGTTCCACTCCACTATGGTCTAAAATTAGACATTGTGTAAATACTATACACTTTTTTGGTATAAAAGTTAAAAGTATATTCACAATCCTACAATGTGAACTCTAGTAATTTGGAGTTCATGCTTGGAACAAGACTGCCCAACTCCAGCCTGGTGTCTGCTTCTAGGTACTGTATTTTCTTGGTGCTTTTACTCCCTTATGATTCTAGCTTCTGTGAGGAGCCAGTGTCCTCTCACTTTCCTCCTAGCAACATGTGCACTGCTCTGATGGCGTGATTGTCAGCTTGGTTGTGAGCACAGCCTCTAAAGGCGGAGTCATCTCTCTGGCCTGCTTTCCCGTTCTTAAAGCTGTAGTCTGTTGTAATCATCACCCTTTTCCTGGACCTTAGTCATCCAGCTGTTATGGGGAATTCCCAGGTAGATGCCCTGGTTGTTGTAGCGCAGCTATGTCGGGTTCTTAGTGCGGTAGTATGGGAAGAGGTGTTTTAGTTAGGAGCTTAGTGATGCTCCCACCTTCCACAGCCCCAGTAGTCTGAAGCCTTTGCCACCATGTCAACCCCAGCCTCAGACCCACTGCAGGCATGGCCTAGTCCTGGTTCTAAAGCCTGCTGAATATCTGAAAGTGCTGGACCATGCCTGACTTCACTGGCCTAGCATCCAGCATGCTTACAGCTCCAGAACTGCAGTAGAGTGATGGATGTCTCTATAGCAATTGCTCCTCGTGAACAGCTGTAGCTCCTGGACCCGATCACAGCCATGTGCACCTCATCTGATGCTCTGTTGCAGGCTAGGATGTAAAGTCACAACAGTTCTAAAACAGTTTGATTTAAGGCATTTTATGGTCCAGCATGTGATGTATAAAAAGGATCATATCTGTGTTTCAGACAGTATGTGTCTTTCTGTTTGGTGAAAGTCAGTGGACTCAGTTCTATCCAGGTGATTGATATGGTTACAGCATTTAAGCATGGCCTTGAGGATTTTCTCTCTTCATGTGCCAATATTACGTCCTTTGCAGTTTGGGGTCATCGTCGAGTAAAACAATCACTGTCATCACACCCATGTGACAGCTTGGATTTTAAACGTCGTCCAGTGGCCCCTGTGTCAGAGGCTTGGGCCGCAGTTTGGTTTGGAAAGTAGTGGAAACCTTGAGGTTACTGGTCTCCTTAAATTGAGCCCGATCCCCGGCCAGGGTCTATGCATGAGTAGGTAGGCAGTATTCTACCATTGAGTCTCTTAAAGCCTATTAGCTATAGTTCCAGTTTGAAAGTTCCAACATCATCCTTGCCATGTCAGAGTCTAGATTCATTGCTCCATCTCCTCAAACCATTTTATATGTTCCATATTTTTTCTTGATAACCAGATATAATAATATTCTAGGCAAAGGACTGGCAGTAAATGCTCTGTCTTATAGGTAACTTGTGCCTATGGAATATAAACTCCATGATGCTCCCAGCTTGGGCCTCAGGCAAAAAGGGATGATTGGAGTGGTCTGGACTTAATGTTTCTCCAGGCTTTGTTAGGGTCTGATAAAACCCAGGAATAAAGCTTAGGCAAGCTGTTTCTTCTCAGGGCAGGCCTGTGTAGGACCAACAGAATGCTCTGGCCTAATTCAGGGCTTTTTGCTTCCCTCTGACCCTGTTGGAAGCTGGCTGAGTGTCTCCCGTGATTATCAGGGAGCTCCCTGTATCATGTGACCCACAGCAGAGCAGTGGGCAGGCCACGTATGTGGCATGCATCCATTTGGGCCTAGGATCATTTGGGTCAGTGAAAATAATTTGGTTTTTGCAGAGGAAATGTAAGTGTGCCTTCTACTTGCTTGTCATGTACGCAGGAAAAGCGTCAGGGAGGAACAAGGACAACCATCCTCTGCAAGGTGGCTAGTGGGTGACAGTAGTTCTCTCCAATGGAATAGGTGGTGGTTTTTTTTTAATCTATTTTTATTTGTCTTCATTTTCCAACCTCTTTCAGATGGGCACATTCCATCTGTAATTTGGTAAAGGTGATGTTTTGGGCATGAGCATTGGCTGTCTATCTCCCATGTTTCCTTACAGTCTGCAAAATGAATGTTCACCGTCGATGCGAGACCAATGTGGCTCCCAACTGCGGGGTGGACGCCAGAGGAATTGCCAAAGTGCTGGCTGACCTGGGCGTTACTCCAGACAAAATCACCAACAGCGGCCAGAGGAGGAAAAAGGTAAGGAAGACTGGGTGCTTTATCTGGAGCTCTGTCCAGGCCTGCTTCTGAGAGTATCCTTATGTGAGGGTATAAGATTTCTGGGTTTAGTCATCAGCACCTTACTCAAAGTACCATGTTTTTGTAGAAAGAGGCTAGGTTACATGAAAGGCTCATTACACCTCAAAATTGGAGGAGGCAGATGGCGAGCAAGCCCTAAGAGTTGTGTGGGGGCTAGGGGTCTAGTGCTAGAGTCTTTTCCTACAAGCCCATGAAACCCTGAGTTCAGTTTTCAAGAACACAACAGTATAAAAAGTTCACCAGAGAAAACATGCTTTGAGATGAGGAACTTGCAGTCCCTTCTAGAAAAAAAAAAAACAAAAAAAAAAAACAAAACCATGACACTTTAGAGCAGTGTTCTCAGCCTTCCTAGTGCTGCAACCTTTTAATACAGTTCCTCATGTTGTGGTGACCCCCAACGATAAAATTGTTCATTGCTATGAATCGTAATGTAAATATCCATGTTTTCTGATGATCTCAGGGTCATTCAACTCCAACCAACTCCCTCGGGATCTCTGCTGCTCTAGGCATGGAAGCAGATTAGCCTGCTGCCACAACTGTCACGAAGTAGTTCGGGACTGAATCTGGGCCCTGGTGTGGAGGACAACTGGGTGCACAGCTGGGCCGGCTCATTCATTTAGCACTGAGTTGATCAGGAAATTTACTTAAGAATGCATGGCCTTTCTTTAGAGAGCAAAGCCTCTTGTATCCGTATGACATTCTAAGTGACATTAGAAAGAGTTGTATTTTCTAATTTGTTCTTTAGGTAAGTCAAGACCTGCGGATGTACACAGAGCTCAGGGTATCTCTAGTGGGCTCTGCTTCAGCCATGATACCTGCTCTAGAAAATATCAGAGGCCTTTGGAAAATAGGTTATGAGAAGATCAGAGCCACATTATCAGGATAGTCAGCGCTGCTATGGGTAGGGTGTGACCCCATCTGCCAGGTGTCAAACTTCTCCAAGTGCTTTTGTAGAAGAGCAAGTCTGTCTCTAGGTGTGTCTCATGGCCTTTGCTCTATCCTTGGCCTGAAGTCCCTTCCGAGGACCTACATTCCCTACTCTTCTTGGTTTTGAACCTGCCCATGTTCTTTCCCTTGTGCCCCCAGGAAAGCTTTGGTCCCCACTGATGAGGAGGGTCAGATAACTTTCATCTTTTTAACTCTCCCTTCTGTCTTCCCAACAAACAAAGCTGTTTTGCAAGCCCTGAAGAAACTACCCTCTCCCCAAAACTGTGAGGCCTTAAACATTGTGTGGCTTCTCTAGCTTCTCTGAATCCTAAAATAAACAACTTTGTTTGGTGCCCCAAGGCACTGGAGTTACAAAGCCACATGGTACTGGCTAGTAATACTAAGGCCTCCAAAGAGGCAGGCTGAGCAAGGCCTCCGGTGTCTTGCCCCAGGAATGAGTGCCAGACAAAGTCCTTCTTAGAGGAATGCCTTTTCTCTGCTGGAAGTGGGACAGGCTTTGTCACAAGAGGTTTAAAGGGAAATGCTCTGTCCTCTTCTGTCCTGCGTCCATACGGGCTGTGCTTCTGGTGACGACGAGGTACCGGCCACTGCCTTACATTGGCAGACTCACATGTGTGGACTCATGATGAGAAAGGACCAGCTGGGCAATGTAGGAATGGGTAGAGAAAAGGCCAATGGCTGTCACCCAGCAATCTCCACTGAGTGACAGTCCTGATAGAAAGCTTCAGTTGTATGATGTGACAGATGGGGGAGAGACGTATCCTTGGTCAGAACCTAAATGATCTTCTCTGAAGTCTCGGACCTTTTGCTAGAAAAGACCCTTGGGAAGACCAAGGCAGAGGGAGCCAGAATTCTTGTGAACTCTAGATCCATCCTGGCACTTAAGCTGGACCTGCCAGCACTATTCCAGGAAACAAATGGGACTGAGAATCTTCCACTAAAGTGTGCTAACAGGTTTAAAGGACATCTGGAAATATTAATGAGCATCTGTTATGTGTATTACTTTGTGCCAGCCACGAGGGGCAGTGAAAGTACTGTCTAAGTAGAGAACCCCACACAATATGCACCTGCAGGTGCTGTTATTGATATAAAGGTGAATATGATCATGAGTAAACACCAAATGGAGTTGAGCTAGTCAGGATCGCATTGACTTGGAGAGAGAACGTGCATTATATAGGTTTGCATTATATAGGTTTGGGAGTGAGGGACGGGAAGTGGTGTATGTGGGGTGTTGTGGAAAGACTGGAGCAGAGCTTTGCTTTAGAAGTCATCTATCTTTGGAAAGAATAAATACTGAGGCAGTGGAGATCTTTCATGTTTTGTTTTGTTTTTCCATGAAGTTGGCACCTTTTCTCCGTCTGATGGACGCTGCTGTGCTTCTGAGCTTCTGTATGGTGTCTTGATGCTTTTGATGGTACAAGCCTTCTTTCTGATGACTCTCCATCCTCTGTCCTCTTTAGCTCGCTGCTGGTGCTGAGTCCCCACAGCCGGCTTCTGGAAACTCCCCATCTGAAGATGACCGATCCAAGTCAGCGCCCACCTCCCCTTGTGACCAGGGTGAGACTCTGAGATTTGCCTCTTACCTCTGATCCTTGTCACTTGCTATTCAATGCCTCCAGCAGCCCCGCCAGCAGGCCCCCACACACTACTCCTTGTTGATACGGTGGTTGTTCTTGCTTGCTACATGGCTTTCTTGAGGGCGCTAGCTGGGAGTGCTCACCTCTGTTCCCTCCAGCCTAGGGTCGGAGGAAGGCCCACATGTGTGTGCTGCAGTCTGTTATTGCCTCATTGCTGACCCTGGCTTCAGTGTAGAGAAGAAGAGGGGTCCCAGTCCTTTGCTCATCACGCCATCCTTCTGTCTGGACCTAGACATTTCTGTATACTTGCTTTACGGCCTTCCCCATTAATCATGGCATCCCAAGATTTGAGATCAGGCTGAATCAGGGAGGATTCTTTCAATGAACAGATGGGAATAGAAAGGTGAAATCTGAGAAGCAGGGGCAGTCAGCCCTAGGCCTTACTTTCCTCTGCCTACACTCTGGATGTCTCTTCCCTTCCGACTATGCTTAAGACGGTAAGTTCTGCAGGCATAGTATGTATCTGAGATGCTAGAACTAAACAGGGACTTCTGTCTGAAGCCTCACCTTCTGGTGACAAATGGATCCCAAACATCCCTGGAGAGAGCCACATGTGCCGACAAGGCAGAATGACCTCACACATGGCGGTGCCCTTCTCTATGGCCCTTCCTGTGGTGTTGTTGCCAATATTTTACTCACACCAGCTCTATACCAGGTAACAGGCTGAGAAATGGGAGTTCAGCATTGAAAATGCTTGTCCTGAGGCCAAGAACAAAGTTGGTGTCTTGGATGACGAGCCCATGCCTCTCCTGAACTATGAACTCCTCATTTGGAGGTCGTCACTGTAACACAGTACTTCTCACTCAGGAATCTGACTGTTTCAGTGGCCGTTCACCAGGCTTGAGACTATCGAGTAGCTGATCTCTGCACCTCTTCTAGTCTCTTTCACTTTCTGTGTCTTTACTTCATTCCAAGAGAGATTCCATCCCTCCCTAAGTAATCAGCTTATAGATCCTATCCTGGGCCAGTCAGACATTTTCAGCTTTCCCCCTTTTAATACCAAATGTCCTGAAACTTCAAAGAGATGGGGTCCAATGATAACAGACCCAGGTAGAGCAGCATACCCCTGGTTTCCAGGCCTGGCTCTTGCCCAGTGTGCTGTCTGCTGTGCTTCCTGGGGCTTTATTCAAACTGATGTACCAGCCAGGCAGGTCTCATACTTGCCAGCCTGACATGAGAACTAAAGACTATGTAACATATCACAACACAGAGATGAGCGAGACACTTTCTTTACTCTGTTGTAAGAATTCAGAAAGCCATTTTCTTTGAGCGTTGGGGTCTTCAGACATCTGGGTTCTACCTTCCAAGACGCTCTTAACAACTGAGGTCTTCCCAGCAGGACAAAAGCCATCCTTTGGAGTGAGTAAGCAGTGCAACTGCTGAGTCTGTCATGCAGGGCTCTGCAGGCTTGGCTGTTGTCCTCCCACCCCATTATGAGTTCACTCCAGATCCCCTGCATGGGCCCTTAGGACTTACGACCTTCTGGAAGGGAGGCAGAGGTCTTCCTCTCCGTAGCTGCTGCTCACTCATCTGTCTTCATTCCAAGGTATAAATACTCTGTCCCTGTCTGTAACCCCATTACTCATGAGAGTCTTTTACAGTAGGATCATGTCAGGATACCCATACTACACAGATGAGTGCTCATGTTGGTGAATGAATGTCTAACCATAAAAGACCTTCTTCAGATAGAAAAGGTCAAAGGGCCACCCAGCACTATCATCCTGGTAATTTAGGTCACATACTGCAGAAGGCCACAAGACCATCTCGTAGTTGTGAAATTGGACTGCGGAATTCCTGACCCAGCAGAGATAAGTTTGTGGCATGCCACTGTGGGAAGCTAGTCTTTGTTAATGATAAGCCTGTGGCTCATTCTATTAGGTAGCTTCGTGTGGGACAAGAACTCAGAGTAAAGCCAACATCAAGGCTAAGTAAAGATGGTTAGAGAAACAAAGGCTTCCTAGATGTTGTTTTCAGGTCCTTTTAGTTCTAGTTCACAGCCCCTGTGGGTGAGTGAGGGATTCTGTCCCCAGTAATGCCTGTGAGGGTGGCTTCTGAGTGTTCTCATCTTCAAAGGAAAGTTGAAGGGGAAGGGTGCCTGTTGCCCCTGAGTCTACAGAGATCCAGGGAAGGATCTCTTGCAGTCTCACCATGCCTAGATTATGGACAAGGTTGCTAGGAGGCCTTCAGAGGCCTCTGGTGGCATTGACTCCTGACAAATCAGGGCCTGTGTCCTCCTTGTCTTTGTAGACTGATGCCTTGTACATTAGGTACCAGAAGAAATGTGTTAGACAGATAAAGGAAACTACAGGCTGCCTCTGGATCTGCCACCATGAAGAAGTGAAGGATGACCATGGGTTCTGAATACTGAGTCTTAATGTAAATGGCTTGTGAGGTATGTTCTAATTAAGTTCCTTTTTACCTTTGGTCCTAGAACTAAAAGAACTTGAAAACAACATCCGGAAGGCCTTGTCATTTGACAACCGAGGAGAGGAGCACCGAGCCTCGTCGGCTGCTGATGGACAGCTGGCAAGCCCTGGTGAGAATGGTGAAGTCCGGCAAGGCCAGGCCAAGCGCTTGGGCCTGGATGAGTTCAACTTCATCAAGGTGTTGGGCAAAGGCAGCTTTGGCAAGGTCTGTGGGCATTTCTTTGTAGGATTCAGTTGTTCTCACTTATCAAATGGAAAAAGGAGGGGAGGGAAGTGAAGGGGGGAAGGGAGGGAGGGAGGGAAGGAGAGAGGGAGGGAAGGAGGGAGGGAATGAGTGAGGAAGCACACTGAGGTTTCATGTGTTTATCATGTACTCCCTGCTTTCCACTGTCAACTCCTTGTGCACACAGAGAGCCATCTGAAATCCCACTTTCTCAGTTGGAAGACTTTAAGCATGAACTCTAAGCACCTGTCCTTGTAGACTCCAGGTTCAGAGCAAACCTTTCTGTGTAGGACCTTGGAAGCTGAATGTCCTTTAACTGATTTTCCTGGCGCTCTTCCTCTCCATGTGAGAGGAGAACTGGATGCTTGTGTAGTGGATCTGGGGCCTCTGTCCTTGAGGACATTTCCCCCAGCTCTCTGCTGCACCATATGCCTTGTAGGGCTGTGCCCTTCAGTGATGGGCCTGACAAAATGCAAAGATTTGATTTTTAGAAAGACAAAGAGCGCAGAAAAATGAGGGGCATTTCAGACATCTGACTATCTCTCTCCTTGTCTGTCTCAATGCCTCGCCTGGTGGGTAAGCAAGCAGCTCTTGGTGTCCGGTGCTCTCATTTGTGCTGGGCTCTGGGAAGCAGCCAGGAGCTAAAGGCCTAATCCACCATTCCAGGGCCATTCTGAGGGAAGGCTCTGTGAAGCCCTCGGGCACAGGGCCTGCTCTGCAGGCACTCACAGGCCCTATCTGTCCTGAGATCATCTGGTAGGGAGGTTACTGGAATTTCCTCAGGTGGCAACTGCTGAAGCGATCACATTCTTTAAAAACTAGCTAAATAATAAGAAACAGACCCCAGGCCTCTGGCTTAGGTGCGACTCTGGCTTAGGCTCTGAGCAGGGCTACATCTAAATCTGAGCAAGATTTTAGGGAAATGAGCATGTTCAGAGCTCCCAGGCTTGTACATAACGTAGACGGGATAGGAGTTCTGAAGACTCTGAGGGCTTAGCTAGTTTCTTAGGCAAAATCACAGCCATCACAAGAAGGTGGGAGCCTGTTTTATATGGGCTGTATTTTGTAGGTGACAGAATCGGCAACCTCTCAAGTTCTTTGGGTTTTGTTCTTTTACTTTGATGGCAACATTGGAATAGCGTTCTTCAAGGTCCCCTGGAAGGAGAATGACCTGTGACTATTTGGAGACAAATGAAAATACCAACTGATAGGCAGAAGCCAAGAAAATAGACTCCCCATAGCCATCAGGAGAAGGAATTGTATCTTTACCTGTACCTGCAGCACTGGATAAAACTGGAAAGGCAAACACAGGGCAGGATTAAGTACGCAAAGATAGAGTTATGTTCAGTAAGGTAAGATAGCAGCTACTCTCGTGAGGCAGGTGAGGGAGGGCTGGTGCAGAAAGCAAGAGGTTTGTCTGTATGTCTCATATGCGTGCCGACAGGAGAAGTAACAACCCCACAAATAACTAGACAGAGGAGAAAAGTAACTCTCCTACAGAGAGAATCGATTGGAAAATAAATATTGCAGGAAGGTAGGCTGCAAGTTGAAAACAGATTCAGGGTAATGCCCACTTATCAAGGAAGAGGAAGCAAGCAACAGAAGGGGTAGGTGAAAGTAGCCCCATGCTCATAGACACTATTCACTAAAGTAGCTCTCTTAAAAACCAGGAAATGTGGCCTGGAGAGATGGCTCAGCAGTTAAGAGCACTGATGGCTCTTTCAGTAGTCCTGAATTCAATTCCCAGCAACCACATGGTGGCTCACAACCATCTATAATAGGATCTGGTACCCTCTTCTGGTGTGTCTGAAGACAGCTACAATGTACTTAAATAAATAAACAAACATCTACAGAGTGAGTTCCAGGACAGCCAGGGCTGTACAGAGAAACCCTGTCTCGAAAAACCAAAATAAACAAACAAACAAACAAATAAATCTTTTTTTAAAAAAATCAGGAAATGTGTAAATGTTTAACCCTTTAGTTCTGAAATTTTCTATTTCAAGGATATAATGCTAAAGAAAAATTTTAAATTGTGTTCAAAAGCACTCAGTGTAACTTATATAGAACTTAATTGGGTATAACTTAAGCTTCTAATATGAAGGAGATAGCAGAATTAATTATAGTGTATTTACTTTGAACTGAGTACCAGCAATCATGATAGAAATGGACACTTTGTAGGAAAATACATATTGATTCTTCTGAAAGTCTGTATTTGTGTGTGGTATGGTGGGGCACACCTGATATTTCAGCACTTGGGTGAAACAGAAGTGTCATGTGTTCAAGACCAATATGGGCTACATAGTGTGAACTGTCAAAAGAAATGAAGAAAGGAAAAAAGCAAGAAGGATAAAAGGGAGAAAGATAGAAAGCATGGTACATTTGCTCTCTGATAACTACAGTATCACTAATGGACATGAAGATATGAATAATTACTTAACCCATGTGTATTAAACTTCTGTTACCTAAGAACTGTGACAGACTTAGGTAGTTTCCCTAAGCATTTAAAATGTTAACTTCTTAAGTGTCTTCATTAAAAATGAAAGGAAAAAATCAATTAGCATTTAGACATTTGACATCCTTCAATTCTGATTCCGAGTGTGCGAAGATTGACCAAACGTGTTAAAACTGGTTGCAGGTCATGCTGGCGGAACTCAAGGGCAAAGATGAGGTCTATGCTGTGAAGGTCTTAAAGAAGGACGTCATCCTGCAGGATGACGACGTGGACTGCACAATGACTGAGAAGAGGATTTTGGCTCTGGCTCGGAAACACCCTTATCTAACCCAACTCTATTGCTGCTTCCAGACCAAGGTATGCTTGGCAAGGGGCTGGCCCGCTGACCTCTTAGGTGATCTGGTGGCCACATGGAATCTAAGCTGTCAGAGACCAATTTTGACTGTCTGCATGCCTCTCTCCAAGACTTTCTGTGGCAGAGTGGAGTGGATTTACCCTTGCAGAGATGGAAGTTCATTTGAACACCATCTTCTCTCAGGGCCACGGGACTTTCTCCCCCATGTGCGCCTGTGCAGGGATGAAAGATCGATAGTGCTCTTAAAAATTGTAGCAACACAAAGCCAAATGGCCAACCCCAGTGTTGACTCATAGGAAAAACCAACAGATGTGTTGTTGACAGTGCTCCAGCTCCTTTCTGTCAGCAGTAAGACCACTTCTAGGCTGCTTCAGCTCAAAAGAAAAAAAAGCAAAAGCTACCCTAATCCTTCCAACTTGTGTGAGGTCACAGGAGATGCTGAATCTAAACACATGCCTGGAATTCCACGGTGAAATCCAACCATTATAAAAGTCACCGTATGTGTGTCTAGCTGCCAGCAGGTGGCAGTAAAGGATATTGTAGCGTCCCCCTCACCAGGTTTGGTATTATTAGGGAGAAAGCACGTGTTCTTCATAAAATTGTTATTTTATTTTCCTTTTTGGGGATGTGTGGGGGAGAACGTCTTCTAGGGTGTGTTATGAAGTTCTAGAACGCATTATGATTCTGTAGTGTTGGGTTCTAGGGTGCATTATGAACCTGTAGTGTTTGGATCTTTAGAAGGCAATCTGGACTCCTACCTATTCCTGCCTGGATCCTAGACAGTGAAGGGTTGCACATGTGTAGGTGCTTGTACACGTGTGTGTGTGTGTGTGTGTGTGTGTGTGTGTGTGTGTGTGTGTGTGTGCACGTGCGCATGTGTGTTTCATATGCTAGGTCCTGGTGAACAAGACCCATTCCTGCCATCAGAAACATGACAGCCTCTCTGCTCCATCCCCCACCTCCATTCCCGAGGCAGTTTCTGAGAACCCTGCTTATCTGGGGAGCTTTAAGAATGAAAGACTCTGTGGCCCGAGCTTCCATCCAGTAGTCTCAGGACACATTTGTTCACTGGAGTCCCCGAAGAGTCTTGCAGCGTACAAAGAAAGATTACCTTAGTTTAATTCATGATTGCCCAATGTATTTGGTCCTGACTCTCCCCATCAACCCACGCCTGACACCCAGTCCACATTAAGCAACATTGATCTGGGAAAGTGTTCCTATCCTTCTGATCTCTTCAGAAGTGAGAACCACCTGAAAATGTCCGGCCATTCTCTGGCTTATTTTTCAGGGGCA
>JADRCD010217305.1:0-35295 GCA_019843815.1 Montemys delectorum
GCATTTCCTCTGCACCAGGTAGGGTAGTACTGCTGAAGCCAGCAGATTGAAACACAGACCCTAAAGCTAGGAGCAGAGGCCGGGGAATTAGCAAACACACCGAGAACAATGCTGTGTACAGCTGCCTTCTTCACATGGGTACCAAGGGATGTTGGGGAAGCGAGGGGAGACCAGTAAGGCTTGCTTTCTTCCCCTTTAGCACATGAAACATATTTCTAAAATAGATTGAGGTCAGACAAAAATACCAGAAGGCACAGGGAATCTCTGAATGTGAATGGCTTACAATGAGTGCTGTGGGCGCAAGAGTCACAAATATGTATAAAAGTCCAGGGGACCATTTCTCCATGTAATACATTACAACATCTGAAAAATCAATGTCCTAGGGCAGAGAAAGATGAATACAGAGCTTTTCAATTATCTCTTTCCTTATTTCTAAAAATACCTTTCCTTTCAGACAGATTCAAAAGGCAATATGAATTGTTTCCAAGGGTTGGATGAGCCTCATCCCATAGGGCAATGGCCCAGCGGGCAGAAGGCAGCATAGACTCTGAAAGTATAGCAGGGCCCTGAGACTCCCTGAGAGCCAGAAATGACGGCATGTTCAGCAACTGGCCAGTCTGGTTAACAGGCCAGCCCGGCCCCACTTCTTCAACACTGACAGTCATCCTTTTTTTTTAATCTTTTGTCAGTTAGAACGTGGATCACGGTTTGTTTTAAAATAAGATTTCCTGTCACATTCTCACCTTGGGAGCTATAACTAAAAGTCCGGTTTCTTCATGGCCGGTCACGTTAGCAATGAGATTTAGTTTAACATAGCAGTCCTAGGCCGACATTCCATCTGAATTAGCCAAAAGGCAAAGCGTCACCTTAAAGCGGCACTCTGGAAGAAGCAGGAAAGCTCAGTGGTGACTTGTCATAGAGAGTGAGGTCCACCACTCCTAACTCCAGGGCCGGCACAAGGAAGCAGAGGGACACGGAGCATGGGACACAGCCATGTTTTCTTGTGCTCAAAGTTTCTGCCAAGGGCCGAGAGCACTTTCTACCAGTATTTAGCACAGTGTGCCAAAGAGGCTCGTCCAGCTTGTCACAGTGGCAGAACTCTTCTTGCAGGAGAGACTAATAATGAAATCCAGAGCAGAATGACTCCAGAGCAGCTGGCATGGCCAAGGTAAAAAGGTGCTGGCTCCCACAGACGGAGCTCAGTGAGGGCCTGTGAAAACAAGTGGCCTCTTGTTTCAGTATGGACTACTCTGAGTCCCAAGTACTTGTTTCCAATGCACCCAGCTGTGTTCCTGGTCTCGGTAAGTGGCCTTTGTAAGCGTGGAATTGGTGGTGCATCTGAGTTGTAAGAAAGCTGGAATTTACCGAGCCTTTCATAACTACTGTTTCTCGACTGATGCATGGAGTTGAGTTTGAACTCCCTGATTATTCCCAAACACGGCTGCATAGTTTCCTGAATGATGGTCCAGCTCATCTTACCCTGGCCAGTCCCGCAGCCTCTGCTTCCTTGTCAGGAAATCTGCCTTTGACCAGCTCAGAGACCGACTCCACTGAAATTTATATATACTGTGCGGTGTGGCAAATGAAAATGTTCTTCCTAACCACAAAGAGTTAAGATTCTTTCTTAAAATACCATGGTGCATGATATGCTCCATTTATTCTCAAGGACGCAGGGTTCTTAGTATCTGTTTAATAAAGAAAGATCTATTGGCCGCTCACCATGGAGAGAAGCACTGAGCCAGCCGGTCTCAATACTGGACTGAAGGGACTTCCTGGAAGGTTGTGACATTTAGTGGGAAGAGTCGGACTGAGATGAACAAAAAAGGGAGCGGGATTTGAGAGTGCTGAAGGAAGAGAGCAGGATGCAGAGTCAGAAGCAGGCCATTGAGGAGGAGGAGGAGGGGTGGGGGCGTCTGTCACAGCCTTAGAGCCTGTAGCCAGGACTCCACCAGCAGAGGTGGCTCTGTGCTCCCTCGAGAAATGACCTTTTGAGAGCATTCCTGAGACTAGTTTGCTGCCTTCATTAGGACTGTGGAGGGAATGTGCAAAAGATCTTATCTGTCTGCATTTATGAGGTTTGATTTCCTGAAAACCTTAGCTTCATGGCAGAAAGCCACGTGCATTTCTAATTGGGTACAAAGAGTCATACGAGAGAAACATTTATTACGTGTAATTTGCTAGCATTCTCCAGATGGTATTTGGGCGTCTGTGGAGAGTTCTATATCAAATTAATAATCATTAATTAAAGTTAAGATTATTCAAAATATGCTGGGTTGAAAAAAACAGGGAAACGGTCAGGTGAGTGCAAATCCCAGGAGTAATTCCAAGCTGACAAGGTTTGGCTTAGAGACTACGCTACTCTCTTTGCATCATATTTGCTACAATGTATGCAAGTGCTTCCTCTTCCACAGCTTAGCAGTTTTGGGCGTAACCAGGTAATTGCAATGACCTGCCCTGAGACGATTCTGAGAAATGTTTCTTTTAACTGCAAAGCAATTTCACCTGATGATCTAAGTGGAGCAAACCATCCATCACAACATTCTTGAGAGCAAATTTAAGAATTCAACAAAACTTCAAATGCCTAATAACACCCTTGCTCAACTACAGATTCAGGATGTAAGACTTGGGACGGAGCTCCTCTGAAGCCTTTGCATTTTCTGATTGGTGTGATCGCATCACGTGATGGAAGAATTGCTTTGACCAGGAAAGTTGACTCTCAAAGGACAAAGACTATATCCATGTAAAGATTCAATGTACTTTGGAGAGTCAATTTTTAGAGTAATAAAAAAAGTTGAAGTTTTCATGAAAATATTGTGTAATCAATATATTATTCTGGATGTAACCAGGTAATATTATGAATAATATTATGTATCAATTTGAAAAAAGTGATAATCTTTATGAACTAGTCCCCAGTGTCAATGACATGTGATATAATGTTTTTAGAAAGAATAACTCCCAAGTCCATTTCTATACTGCAACTTTCACATTAATATTCTCTTCCAGTTCTCTACAAAGAATGATAAAGCCCGTGTTTGGATCCTTACTTTCCTGTCCTCTCACATTTGTATGGCTGGCTCTCATCTTACTAGATGTTGTCTGATGTTGTCACAACAAGTGTTCCTAGAGAGGCCAAGAGTTTACTGTTAGGGGCTCCAGTTCCATCACAAAGAGCCTCTGGCTCTACAGGATGTTTGGATTATGTACAATGAAGCTCGAAATGCCCCGGAAGTGACATGTAGCCTTTGGTCAAAGAAAGGACGATGATGTGAATATCCTGGTTCTTTTCCTCTGCTGGAGGAAAAGCCCAAGTCCTGGGCTTGGGCCATCCTCCCCGGGCTCCTTCTGGGGTCACTGGGGTACCTACGAGTGGCTGTTTGGGCTCCTGACCTGTGTTCACAAACATGTAACAGGTATTTAAAATTGCTTCAGAGGCCACTGAGGATTGGAATGTAAACTATACACTGCGTGTATTAAATGTGGCGCTGAGAGTACTGAAGAAAGCGGCTACCTTTCTGGCATGTGCACTCTGCTGGGCACTGTGCTACAGCCTGCAAACTACTGACTCCTCCAACAGTCTTACAATACAGAAATGGCTGGAGACTACTTAGTTCACCCCTCCTCTGCAAGGCCTACTTCCTGGTTAACGTAAACGCAAAGCTGGTGTAAGCACTCTGTTCTCCTCTGGAATAATGGTTAACCCCCTGCACGGCCGCTTCAGGGGACTAACTGGAGTTCTGCTGAACTCCAGCCCCCAGAAAAGTACATAAGCATAGCAGACCCCACAAGTGGTCAGCACCAGTTACAAAACTAGCTGAGCCTGATTTCATAAGTAATGTAGGAAGGGCTTAGGAAGGTAAATAACTTGTGGGTGCCTCTATAGAGAAAACAGCAGGACCCAATCTAGAGTTCAGGTTTTAACCTCATAGTATAAGGGAAAGGAGCACGGAGCCGCCTTGACTAACACTAATGTGGCTTCCAGGCACATAAATGGCGTAAGAGTGGCTAATGGTCATGTCATCCTTTCTTCCCTTTCCGCATATCTCATGATCAGGTAAGTTCATGTGCTTGCCCGTGTATATGATGAGAAGATTCTAATGTTTAGTGACTGATATGTGCTCTAATCTTTCTAATGATAGGTAAATGAGCAGACACTTCCCCTTCCCATTAAAGAATATACGTAAGATATATCTATATCTATATCTATATCTATTTGGGTTCAAAAGTATATAGTATTCCACAAAACACGTTCTATTCATTGAGTCATTAATACTTGATTTTTCTTATAAGCTAATGATTTGGCTAACCCATCACTGAAAACCTATTTATTTTTCCTGGAAAGTGGATTTGAATTTTAATTAAAAACAAGGGTACAATAAAATAGCTGGTTAAATATTTTTTAAAAAGCAATAAAGGTGGTATCTAAAATCCACAGTGATAATTGCATAGGTGAATGAGCAGTTTAAAAAAAAAAACCCGCATTCTAAACTTAGACCACGACTAGAGTAGGTCTCGGTGGGTATTAAAATGATGCCCCCAAAGCCCTGGGACTTTTAATAAAGACATTAAATATAGAATAACTACTAATTCAATTTCTCCTAAATATTGTAAATGCTAAAGGTTAATCTATTTTGGTGAACTAGCTATGACAAAGTGACATGTTGTAAATAATAAATGGCCTCAATAATGAGAACTGCAACTACATTACATAACATTATCTAAATAATGGCTCAGAGCCCCACTGATGTGATGGTTCAGGCCATTAACCATGTCAGGAAAGAACATGCTGGCTACCCCAAGTCTACAGCTACTCTACTCAGGAAGCAGGGCTCTGTGGAAGACAAAGAAGTACTTAGGACTCTTTAGAGGGCTTTCAGCCTTTGGCTCTTGAGTCACCACTTGAACAACCTTTACCAACAATCACTTGCTTTTATACAAAAGATTATTAGTCAAGTGCAAAGATCCAAACATGGATAATGACTTTTCCAGGTAACAAGCTCTCATAAGTCTTTATAAATACATGGGGGATTCTTTAGTAAATAAAGTTGACGGAAAAGGGAATATTATTTTTCATAAGATTATATGATTCATTAACTTTCTTCAGAAGAGATTCCTTAGTTTTAAAGCTTCATTCTTTGTAGACAGAAAGGTCTTTTTGTTATTTATGATAATAATAACAATGTAACTTTTTGTATCTGTGATACTGGACTCTACCTGTGTTCCCCGAAGTCATGAAGGAGGTGGTGAGGGACTTAAGACAACAAGCCAGTCATTATTCTCTGTATCTTACCTGTTCATATAGCTGACCACTTGCCATTTGAGTATTAACTGCCCGAGTACTTTTGGGATGACATGATAGAAAAGATATAAAAAATGGTCATATTTTCTTACCACCTACAAAGCTTTGCGAAAATCTGAAGACTACCCTAGAAGAGGTTTATTCACTTAAGGAAGTGTGACTATGGGGTTCAATTCCAATAGACTACTTGGAATTCTTTTTAAGTCAGCAGAGATGACCCCACTCCTTTACTAGATTTTCTAGAAGCTACGCTGCATTTGAAATCATGTTACATTCATATTTGCCTATAGAAACTCACTAGTACTCCATGCTTGGATTTGAGGATGGAATTTGAGAAGAGTTAAGATTCTTAGGAGTAGCTTCAACATGTTATGTTATGGGATGGAGCACTGTCCAAAAATAAAGAAGTAAACATTTTAGTCTGACTGATACCTGCCATGTCATTTACTATAAACAGCAGGAAGTATATATACATCCTAGATCTTCTGGGAAGGGTCTTTACCTGTTTGTTTCTGGGTCTGCCTACAATTAGAGTCAACATTGTCAGAGCATACACTCATCTTTAGAAAAATGTGCTCTTAAAACATTAGCTAACGTACACCCGGATTATCTCCTTAGAATTCCTTGCTAAATAGCATCCCTCCCCTCTGTACACACACACACACACACGCACGCACACACGCACGTACGCACGCACACACGCACACAATCTTATACCAGGAAATAGAGCCCCAAATCCCTAGGAGTAAGCAGTCGCTGTCCTCTGTGCTGCCATTTTACACTGCTGTTCCCTTACATCGTTCAGTAGCGGGAAATGACAGGAGGCAAAGAAAGGTGAGCTTTGTCTCTACCTCAAAGGAGCTTGCCATATTGGTACTGAAAGGGAACTCACTGTTAATACTGAAAACTATGACGACTGCAGAGATACAATGAAGTTTTCACTGTGACTTTCAAGGTTCATTTTTAAATGCCTGTCCTTTTATTTCTTTGGGTGGGGTGGCAGCTGGGGAGCCAGTCCTTTTGAAAGCCTAATCTAATTCTCCTGTGGTTTTGCTTTTTCCTAATGTCACTTTTCCTATTCTGGTCTCTCTACTAAAGATGGAGTCACATTTGTTTGGCACTATTAAGTCTGATAAATTAACCTTCATGCTCTGAAATTTCTTTTCGTGTTGTTTAGTGGGAAAACATTAAATTACAGTAAGACAATGGTTGGCTATGACACCGTACATGCACTATGCAGTAAATAACACAAATGACAACATTTTAAAGATACACAAAATACTCAGAGCGTCTAAAGGCTTCCTGGGATTTTTACACCCAATCTAAAAATGTTCAATTACTGGAAATATGAACTTGGTATGAAAGACAAAATCCTAGGGTTGGAATCAGACACCAATGAAACAATAAATCCTGTGGCTGCCACTGCAGGCTCGTTATAAGAACTTGGTGTTGTAAAGGGTCCTGCTCAAGTTCCGTGAGGACTAAGGGGTAGGAGAACATGGAGAGGAGAGGGAGAAGGCGCTGTGCACCTTATTACACTCCTATAGAATAGACACTCTGGATTTAGACTCTTAAAAAGGAATGCCCTTAGCAACTCCATGTAAACCCCAGAAGGAAATGCAATCTACCACCATAGTCTGTTTATTTTATAACCTAGATGAGCTTTCAGACTTTACCTTTGTCTACTTCTGCGGGGCACTGTGGGGCAGTGGTCTGCTCAGGTAACTTAAGCTCAGTCGAGTATTTGGCTTTGAGCCCTGGACCCCTGTGGGCAATTTCTGTTTGCAGAGGGCAGAAGAGGCTTGGCCATAACTCCTGAGTCTTTGGTTCCTGTTTCAGTCACAACCCCTCACAGCTGCCCCTGCAGATGTGTGCTCTGTCAGACAGACACTGCCTCAAACTCCCAGCATTCTAGCTGGACCCTACCCACAGTCATCTGACCACAAGCCAGACATGCCACGCCCCATACAATATAAGGGGCGGTTTGCCCCCTTCTCACTCTCTTGCTCTCTCGCTCTTTGTCTCCTCTCTGCTCTACCTCTCTTGCTTTCTTCCTCTCCTTTCTCTCTCTCTCTCCTTCCTCTCCTTTCCTTCTCTCTACTTGACCAGCATATTTTCTCTTTCCTACAATAAAATATCTCATCTATACATTGCCTCCTTTTTTAACTAAGGCACCGTGTAGCCACAGGTCAACACCCGGGCGAGAGAGAGCCATCGGTATCAGCAGCAGGCCCCTGCTTTTGGTACAACATACTTCTGTGGCTGTATTCCATGTGTACCATAGCAAATGGTCCCAAAGAATCCCCGCCCCCAAGCCATACTTTCCACAGTTGGTAACCCAACACAGATGCTTATCATTTCTCTGTATAATACCCTTCAAAGGCTTTCCGTGAAATTCAGAATAAAAATCAATGTCTTTGCCTCAGCCTGTGCATCATACTCCAGTCTGAGTATCTAATCTATGTCACTTGGTGTCTATCAGTCTATCCATTCCTTCAATTCCTTCCTGTCCTTGTGTTCGCTGTGCCTTCAATCTCTGCCTAACTTCTCCTCACCATTAGGGCTGGGCACAGAGATTTCTAAGTGAAGCATTTTCCAACAACACTGTATGAAATTAAAATTGTATCCTGTGGTTCTCTGCCACAAAATCTTGTCAGTTCCCTCAGCAATCACGTAATTATCTGGTTTGTTTATTTTCAGGGAATGGGTATGCTCACTCTAGATATCAGCCCTATACCCAGGGGTCCTGTCAGTCAATGAGCATTAATTAACTAAAAGGAAAGAAAGGAGAGGCGAGGAGGATGTTTTTATAGTTCCGTTTGCTTTGTTAGTGTTTATTTACAATTCTGACCTACCATACAGACTTCAAGTGAACTGTCAAAGCTGAGTGCTTTACCAGGATTACCTCTTTCTTGATAAATACTGGAAAGTGACACCAGATTTTACAGAAAGTTCTCTTATCACTTATGGCACATCAGTATTTCCTGCTTAGACATTTTCTATTGCTTGTTCGAGCGTCTTCTGCAATTTAGCTGTACAAGAAAAGTAAACAAAGATACTTTTTCTTGGGGTTAGGCACTGTGCCCTTGTGACCCAAATCAACTGCCACCTCCGGTCAAATTAATCGAACTGGTAGAGCTGGGCGGAACAACGGAATCCAAGCCACTGGGGTTTTCAGAGATTGCCAATTGTACATGGCATGGACCATCTGAACAAGCTGTCCCTGTGTTAGCCTCCGCTGGAGCCAATTGATGCTGTTCTAAAAAATGTGGGAGTCCATAAGCTTTATTAGTTCTGTTGCCACTCATATTAACACATTTGTAACTGAGGAGTTTATAAGCCTCTTTCTTTATAAGCATGGTAAATTTACTGCAACTCTTTGCGAACATGACTTAACTCTGAAGTTTTAGAAAGGAATTTCTAGAAAAAAATTTCTAAAAAAACATTTAATATCTATTAAAAACTCATAGGTATTTATCCATGAACTCATTCTGGTCTCTAGGTACAGCCATATGTTCACATTTGACACTCACTGGAACTCGAATTTAGATTTTTATCTTGATTTTATCAGAACAACAACAGGTAGGTGTTGTTCTCTTGATTCAGTGTCTGTCACCTCGATGTGCAAATAAATGTCTTTGCAGTCGGTTAAGCCTCAGACTCTAGATGACCTAAGAGAAGTCAGGATGCCAGAATCCCTCCTGTGGACTGCAATTTGCTCAGTGCTTATAGAGTAAGCGTGTCTGAGGTCCAAAAGTCTCTACTATTAACGAGCTTAGTGGACCATGTGCCCACTGGTGAGAAAGGTAGGGACTCTGGAAGACACTGGTATACCATACGTTCTTCCAGAAGGATTTTACCCAGCTCTTTTCAGTGCCCACTCCAGCACTCTGGTTCTAACATGACTAACATGACGGAGCCATTGAATGGGCCGTTCATTTGTTTGGAGATTTTTCTTTACATTCTTACTGGTTTATGTTTTGAGTAGCGCTATCATTTACTACCTCTTTAGTGTAAAGGGAGCACCTTTAAGGGATGTTTGTGTTCCAAACCTTCTACAACTAAATGAAGCTGGATATTTTAATGGCCTTGGAGGGTCTGGCAGCAGTGCTTACTGTGAAGAACAGGAGAGGACTCTCCTGGTCTCTTTATCCTATTAATTCTACCAGGTGGAAATCACTGACTTACAAACTCTCTGAATAAAATATACTTAATAAAACAAATTTAATTTGATTTAAAGCATAATTGCATATGAAATCACTTTGTTATAGTCCTTTCCCTTTAGTATATGGTAAATCTCTGTGTGTATATGTGTGTGTGTGAAAGAGTCAAAGACAATCTTTAAAAGATAGACTTGAATGTACTGGTTTTCAAAATAAAATTATCTGTTCACAAAAACAAACTGGAGAGATTAGCAAAGGGATAGAGACAAAGAGACAGACAGGAGGGAGAGAAGGAAATCAAGACGCATAGGCTGTTTCTATAGTGTCTAATATCCAAATTCCTCAACGTCTGAGAAGCCAATCACTTCCAGTCAGCAAGAGGCATGGGCGACATGTCCAGCTTGGTGTGGACTGTGGACACAAGCTTAGAGAATGCAGGAGCATTCTGTCATATAAAGTGACAGTTGCTATGGGGGTTGGGGGGAGGAAGCACAGCGGTTCCAAAGAGAAAAGAGAATGGTATTAGGAGAGGGTGCAGACAGTGTGAGCACAATAGACGACTTATATCAGGAAGAGCCAAGGCCCAGGTCCAGTACTGTGACCTTCATGAAACCACAGTTTCCAGCCTCACCTTATTATTATTATTATTATTATTATTATTATTATTATTATTATTATTTTTAAATGAAGGGATAGAAAGATGTAGTTACCTGAGAGATTTATCAGTCACAGGCTTGCTCTGAGGGTGTGGCGCATCTGTGTAATGTGCCTTTGAAGTGGCTGTCTTTGGGGTTGTTAGTACTGAAGTCCAACATAGGACCAATAGGTAAGAGAGTAGCTATCATGTGGGAGGTACTGGGATGTTTTTCAATTTTATTTTTGTGTTCAAAATTTGCCTCCTTCATAATCATTCCAATTCTTTCAGGGACTGTGCAGCATAGCAACATTTATGTATCTTTCCTTTGTTCTAGAAGGATCATTTTATTATAAGACTTATCAACAATACAGTAAGTTAAATGGATGTTAAGGAAATGAAAATAGCCTTCACAAGTGCTATTTATATCAAGTGAACTGGAAGGCAGAGAAATGGAATTAAATCTCTGCTTTCTGATTATTTCAAGTATGCAGGCACCTTACGGTAAGGATAGACGCTTTAAGCAGCATCAATCCCCATGGGTGTGCCCAGAGCTCGCCCTGCCCTGTAGCTGGGCCAAGTACCTTTCTTACCAACTTGCTTTTGATTCTGCTTGCATGTTTTCATCTGGACTATCCTCTCATGGAGCGTGAGGTCATGTTGAAGGCTACAAATCTGACTCTTTGTTTGATTTATAGGAAATATCTTTTCCTGTTTGCTTTGGATATTACATTGTCACTAAAGAATTCCAAAGGAAAACCTGGAAGCTGAGCTTTAGAGAGATGTGAACTCATTTTGAGATGACTAGTTCTCCTTCCTAAGGCTTAGGGAGACCCCGGGCTCCTGGCCATGTAACATGCTCTCTGGGAGTCTTAAATCCTCACCGTCTTCTAATATTATCAAAGGTGCCATACCAGGAGACCTAGAACTCTGCGGTTCTCTGAGGGATTTATCACCCACTTTGTATGCCAAACTTACAGACTGTAAAGAAGTTTTCCCACTGTGGAATAACACTAATTTAATTGTGAAGCATGAACTAAATTGTTACCTCAAAAATATCATTTAACTATATATAATGCCTTGCAGACTTCAAAGAGAATGATTGTAATTTAAAACTATCTTTTCCCCCATTCAATATATTACGTGAACACATTATATGAGTTATGAGACTCACCCTTCTGATTTCAAAATAGTTAATAGTACAGAATAAACACACATGGTATTTTGACAGTAAATAACACTTTAAAATTATTGCACCTGAATAAAATTATACAGACATAGATCCAGATAAGACACCCATACACATAAATTAAATAAATAATAAGATTTAAAGTAAAAACTGGTGTGTTTAATGCATTAAATGCATTTCTTTATTGAAGGCACAAAAGGTGCTTAGGTTCGACTCATTGGTTGTTAACCCGAGCCTGTTATGAGTTTGAAGTAGTACAACGTCAAAGTTTTTGTTGTTGCTCTTATTTTTTTTCTCTTTTTGAAACTGGTAGACCACAACATTCAGGCTCGTTTTGTGCTTCCATGGTCTGCTTTCTTAATTTCACTTTAAATATTCACTATGCACTCTATTGTTCAGACTCCCTCTAGTTGTGAGATCTCACAGGTGGCCTGTGTTGGGCCTTGGGGAAACAGAGTAGACAACTCCCATTGCTTGCTGTGATGGCATTTCATGGAAGCCCACTCCTCAAGAGCTGACTGTTTCCTGTAAAAGGAGGGTAATGCATTTGAAACTGCTTCCCTACTCATACAAACGTTATCACATGTATTAAGGAACTCTGTAAGGTGTGAGGTCAGGTTACAAACACAGATTCCAAACCCTGGCCCCATGAGAATCCTTGTGATCAAAACAGCCCGCTGCCCACACGGAGCCTAAGTCCAGTGTGTGGAAAGGAGCTGTTTACGGTTGGTGCTGCCATTTGTCTGTGGGACAGAGACCACTGGCATGATGTTCGGATTCCTTTACACATAAGAGTTGGTATTTATTTAAGTAAAAAGTAGAAGGCTAGAGACGTGGCTCCACAGTTGAGAGCACAAGCTGTTCTTCCAGAGGACGCACGTTCAATTCCTAGCTCACACCTCTCTGTAACTCCATCCCAGGGAAACTTACATGATTCTGGCTTCCACAGATCCTAGGCACATATGTGGTACACAGACATAGATCCAGATAAGACACCCATACACATAAATTAAATAAATAATAAGATTTAAAGTAAAAACTGGTGTGTTTAAGGCATTAAATGCATTTCTTTATTGAAAGTACAAAAGTTGCATAGGTTAGATTCATTGGTTGTTAGGTGTTAACTGAAGTCTTTGGAAATGACCTTTAAGAAGTGATTTAAAAAATCCCCCCCTGTCCTTTTTACACTGGTAGAAGGTACTGATTTGCATTAGATTTTACGTGTGTGTGTGTGTGTGTGTGTGTGTGTGTGTGTGTGAGAGAGAGAGAGAGAAAGAGAGAGAGACACAGACAGACACACACACACACACACACACACACACACAGAGAGAGAGAGAGAGAGAGAGAGAGAGAGAGAGAGAGAGAGAGATGGATTTCAAAATACTGTGCTTACTATTTAAATAAGAAAGGTGTCCTCTGAGGCATTAGCATTAGATAATTCGCAGTGGCACCTAGGATCTTTAAGGAAGTGACCATGCTTTCAAGGTTTCACCTAAGAACATTAACACTCTGGTACTTAAGAACTAGCAGGGTAAGGCATAAAGCAAAGAAAAAAAAAAAGAAAAAAGAAAAAGGAAAATGACCCCATTAAAGAAAAATAGTGCTGCAAGATGTAAGTGTACAAGCTAGTGAAGGGGCCACCTTTCCCTCATTCTGCCAAACAGGTATATGTGATTGACGCATGAATAGAAAATGCCAGCAGCCACCTGTCCAATAAGTTCACAAGACCTCCTTCTACAGAACAGACACAACAGGGAAGTGGCGGGAGGGAAGCCAGGCCGAGTCTCCACAGTAACCTGGGGGAGGGGTGAGTAGGGAGCTGCATGCTACCTGCTAATCAATGAAGAGAATCTGAGTAGAGCTGCAGGGTCAGAGACAACCCCCCCCCCCCCCCCCCAAATGGAAATCTCTTTCCAATTTAGAGCGTTCATGTTGGCAACACCTATGCAGTGTGTGTTGGCCACTTGGCTCTACTGCTTATGGTAAGCTTTCCTAATGTGATCACTGTGACAGTCATTTGTTTAAGTTGTAATGGTAATTTGCCTCCTTTCATGTGTGTCCTGTTGCAAGAATAGGTAAGTTTGAAAGTGAACTTATCTTTCAAATGCTGTGCTTTCTAATCTCTCACTGAGGCACTGTTGAACATCAATGTTGATATGTCCACCTGTGCTCAGAAATGTGTTAAATTCTTAATAGCTCAGAACTTCTGATACCACTTCTCCCTGTAGACACTGTCAGGAGGAGAGATGGCCTTTTGCTGAATGAGGTCAGAGAGCCTTGTGATTCAGTTAGTGTACTTTTGGTGCTTCTAAAGCTCTTCCCGGGGTGAGACTCTCTAAAGCATGCTGCATACCTTTGGCTTCTGGGTGCCCTCTCCTGCGTGCCCCTCGTATGCCCTCTCCCTTGGCAGATGCTTTTATCTTGCTTCTCGTGAACTGGGAGGTTTTGGTGGTGCCTACACAATGACTCCTATGCAGGTGGACAAGAGATATGCTAAGCAGCCATCATTTTTACAGACCTCCTGCTTATGCCATTTCCACAGAATACTTTCAGCGCCCCTATTGCTCTTTTATATTGTCCCTTGACATACACTGTACTAGTAAATCCCACATGTAAACAGGAGGCTGGGTGGCAGGACTATTCTACTAAACATTTACAATGGTAAACTCTTTGTATTCTAAGGTAGAACAGAAACAGGATCACCAGCTTCACACACCACAGGCATGCTTTTTGCACTGTCTTAACCAGTCAACAGAAGTTTGTCCATATAAAGAAAATCCAGAGGAAATGGAAATGAAACCATTTATCACTCAAAGTAACTATGGATAAGCAAAGGATGATGAAAAAACTGTTTAATGTTAGCATGGAAAAATGTGTCTGAAATTAATAAAAAGCCAGCAGAAAGCCAGGATGACAAGTTCTATTATTAAGAAAAAAATCTATAGTCTCACATATAAACAGAGTAGGGTATCAGTTATTTTTTAGACAAAAAAGATTCTGGAATGTACGTGAAACACCCAGTAGTCATCCAAGCATAAAGAAGCTAAGAGGCTCAGCCACCGATTGGTGGATAAGGGATGCAAACCAGCCCGGTCTTATTCAATCTATTATGTGCAGCAATTCTCCGAGGGTGGAATAAAGGACTCTGAAGCCAGTGGTAGACTGTGATTTTTGTCCTCTGGGAAACTCCACTTAACAGCTCTGAATATCATTAAAAGCCTGTGAGACTCTCATTCAAGGGCTGCTGCTGTAGGCAGCCCAGGGAGCTTTTAAAATGCACATGCAGAGAAAGACAGACCGAGATTGCAGACTAGTTACAATAGACAACCGATGGCCAAATGCTCACAGCCCAACCTCCAGTGGCACTTACTGTGTGTACCGACTAACCATGAGGTGGGCTTTTATCATTCCATGATAATACTATGAGCTTCTTCAAGGCAGAAGGTGTGCTTTCTATCTTGTGGCGTTTTGTGAATCTCTTGGCATGTGGCAGGCATACAGTACAAGCTGAAGTGATTTACGTATTTGCCCCCATCAACAGACCCTACACACCTCTTACTGGCAATACTGAGATTACAGGGGTCACTGGCAGCACTCTGCCTAATGGTGTGCTGACTGACAAAGTAGAAAATCCAATCAAGAAGGCTGGCGTGACCTTTGGGTTGGTGGACAGGGTGAGCACTCACTGTATCAACAAGGTCAAGATCAAAGTGACGGGTGTCCAACCTCCTACTCCCCACTGTTACCTGCTCAATTTCATGAGCGTCACAGGTAAGCCAGGCTTCGGGGACGCTGGCAAACACAGACACTCAGCAACAGCACTGTCCCTAGAATGAGGTGTTTCCCAGGCCGAAGAAATGCACTAGACAACAGGCTTCTTGTGGATTCTGC
The DNA here is from genome assembly GCA_019843815.1 of Montemys delectorum. Lineage (NCBI taxonomy): Eukaryota > Metazoa > Chordata > Mammalia > Rodentia > Muridae > Montemys > Montemys delectorum. The sequence goes on from JADRCD010217305.1 coordinate 15,174, forward strand.
AAGCCTGCCGATTAGACGTGAAAACAACTGCTTTATGGTGAGTTGAAATGAGATTAACATAAGCCGGATGAGTGTTGGGAATGCTGTAAAGAACCCGGTGAAGGGCCATTCAAAAATGATACAGCCAAGCTGCTTAAAAAAAAAAAAAAAAAAAAGAAAAGAAAAAAGAAAAAAGAAAAAGTCTTGCAAAACAGAGAAGCTGACATCAGCCTGCTTATCAGCAATCAAGAGACAGGGCAGCTCATGCTGAGAAAACCTATGTGGGAGACATGATTCTAGGCACCAAAGACTACTTTCTGTGACTCCAGGGTGGAAGGGTCATTTGTCATGTTTCTGCTTTTCAGTCACATCGTTGTTATAAATGGTTGTGAGAGTCAGTAAATATACTAAGTACATACGTAATGAGGATAAAAATGAATACACTGTAGATACACATCCAAGTGGTTTGTCCTTTAAAAATAACTCACTTTTAGCCACTCTAAGAGCTCTGTTAATTGCTAAGAGAGACGGACACTTGGATGTGTCCGTAGGTGACTAAGGCATGGCAATTCACATCTGCTTAGCGGTGATATATTAGTCAGCTCTCCAGAGGGCTTCTAACGTGGCTTCCTCCATATGGTACACATATGCTATATTACCCAGACATATCTTCTCGAAAATGGCCATATGCATCTCTTCCTTTCTACCTAGAGAATGACAGCCTTCCTTTACTCTCTGTTTGCTGTCTTTCTGTGATGTGTAAATATTTAAGGAAGTAATCATCTTTTTAGATCATTTGAATATAATCCCAGTTATATGCAACATTTTCCTTCTTGGAACAAGAAACTTCTTTTAGATATTAAACGTGTTAAGCCCTAAAGTCATGATAGCACTGTTATACACAATCTGATCAAAGAGAATTGGACATGAGTTTTAGTTCATCACGCAAACCCAGGTTCACAAATATGCTCTAGAAGTAGAGTTCCCCCAATTATGAATGAGCCAGGGATAGTCATCATCAGTAACCACTACCATCTATGACATTCCATTCTGTGGTGGCCACTGGCTACATGACACTAGAGCACGGGGCCTCCTCCTTCCCTTCCCCATCCATACCCCACGCCCACCCCAGTTTCAGTAGCATGAGAGGACAATGCTAGGCCTCTTTTGTGCTGTGCCAAGTTAGCAGGCAAGCCCTCTGCCACTGCGTACACTCCTGATCCATCTGGTTGTAGTTGTCCTATGCATAAGTAAGAGGCTGACAAGACTGTAGCCATTTGTTTCCAGCTGGAGTTCGGTACCAGTGTTGGTCATTGTAATAGTGGTTCTGCACATCGGGAGCTGACAGTCTAGTTAGTGCTTTCAGGTTACGGCAAGTGAGGGAGTATGTGACCTGAGTCTTCGTCCCCATCCTCTTAGTTACTGTTCCTTTCTCTTTTAATTTGCAGAACCTCAGCTGACTCAGACCAGGATCAAAAACCATGGAACCTGGCTTCCATGAACTCTTGCCTTTTGATGGATGGACCTAACCCTTAAATGTTGTCATATACTTCTTCCTGTCATCACTTTGCAGCAGGGCACTGAGAGTTTCTCTCTACCCTTTACAGATTCTTATCATGTCTTGTGATATAATGGGGGTATTACCATATTTAGGGGGGTCTTCATTTCTCATATTTTCTATGTTTAAATTATCAAAATTAAATAGAACAATGCCATTCACAAAAAATACTCATTTTTCCCCACTCCCTTGAGTAGCACAGCCTTTCAAAAGTAGAATACTCTCTTTCCGTCTACCAGTTTGCATGTGTACCTGTTCAAGGCCAGTAAGACCCTGAAACAGGAGGACAGGAGGATCAATTGATCTGGACCAAATACATACATTCTGTTGACTGATTTTGACCTGTATTGTGCTCTCTCTCTCTGTCTTGGAAACATCTATAGTTCCACAGAGGTTAAATATGACGTGGTAACAAGAACAACAAGAGCAGAGGAGAGGCTCTGGCTGGGTGGCTGCTCTTTCTGGGGACTGTTTGCTTCCTGGTCCTGACATCAGGCAGCTTACAATCAGCTCACTCCGGCTTCAGGTGGATCCAAACCCTCTAACTCAAGAGAACCTGCACCTGAGTGCAGACAGGCCCACTCGGGCGCATGCCTGTTTTGGGACTCATCTTTAGAAGGTGGCTGGATACAAGACAGTGTCCCAAACTTTAAGAAAAAGTACATGAGCCGTTCTGGGAAGGACCTTAACTATTCTGCCAGTGAGTTGGTCTGTTTTCTGTGGATGAAGGGTTCTAAAGTGGGATGCACACAGCCAGATTTGCATTTTAAGATGCAAGGGTTGTCAAACTTGGCTGCACATTAGAATCACCCGGAGAGCTTTTGAAGCTATATGGGGAACCTGACCCCATCCCCAAAGAGTCTAATTCAGTTAAGCTAAGGGAGAGCTTGGGCATCCCCCCCGCCCCCCATTTACAAGCTCCCTGGTGACTCAGACAAGTAATCTAGGCCAAGCACTAGGCTTCTAATAAAACCTATTAGATATTCCGCCCAAATTATAAATCAGAGTGTACCTAATATATAATTCCCAGCTTTGTGAAGTCCAAATAAAGCCACCCCAAGCCAGCCAACAAACAAAGATTCTGTGATCGTATGTCAAGGGCTAAGAGTTTCCAGCCTGACCATGACAAAATGGTGGGAGCTGTTACAGAATCAGAGGGGAGATGACAATGTAACTAACCCCCATGACATTTAACACGGTACGGGAGGCTGCCACTATCTTCAAGAGGGTTTTCCCTTTCTCAGACACCACGAACATCTACCCCTGCATCTCAGATGTCAACAGATAGAAACCCAGAGAAGATCTTGGCTGAACTGAGTCTGTGACAAATGCATAACATTTTAGCTGAATTATGAATGGAAATGTCCTCTGGGCTGAAAGGTTTTCCAGCCCTTGGGCACAATGGCAATATCTACTGTTTTACAGACTTGCTATCAGCATGTATTTCATAGTCACCCCCGCTAATGTAAAGTTCTAGTGCTGTTTGGGATACACCCTTAGAATACTTCAGTTCCTTTCACTAACACAAGGCTTGATGGCCGAGGATGGGTCCTGGTTCCATGTCACAGATACAGGAAGACACAGTCTTCAACATCCTCAAGTTAGCACTCATATTTTCAAAGGTAAGAGAGGCCTTTGAGCACTCAGAGGACTGGGGCTATACGGGAGCGCCCCTTCCATGAGCTCATAGTCTTCCCTTTTCCTCAAGAGTGTGGCCAGTTGTTTGTAACTCTGTGGTGTTGCCTAGTGACCCCTTTTGCCCCCTCCCAACTAGTTTCATAGAACTTGCTTGGAACCTCATTGTTTTCCTAATCTAGGATGCTAATTCTCGTTAACCATCTGAGCTCTTCTAGTACAGCGTCGCTCTAACCTCCCCTCTCCCTCAGTGGTGACTGGGGATGTAGATTCATACCCTGCATACTGCATTTCCATATAAGTACGATTAGAACATCATTTAAGGACTGGCATGAAATGGATGTCCCAAGTGCCAGCCCTTGGGAGGCTGAGGTAGGAGGATTGACTGAGGCCACTCTAAACTACACATCGAGAGCCAGTGAAACAGACTAACAGAGCCCATGACTCTGCCCGCTCCCATGGGTACAGCCACGATTGGTTTTGTACTATAGTGGTGGCTCATACAACCTAAACCAGGAACCATCTGGCCCTCCAGGTAGTTCGGCTAATTCTGTTATGCTGTGATGGGCCTGACTGAAAATATACACCTTATCCCACTGCTTTCCCACAGTAAACTTTGGGAGTAACGTTTGGTGGTGAGGACAAAGTGCCTGCTAATCTCAGCCTTTCTGATCGCACTGAATCAACCCTGTGACCCTGAAGGCAGGCGCCTTGGGTGCTGATGCCAACTTTGCCCTCTCGTGCTTTTCTGCTGTGTCATATGTACCATGTTCTTCAAATGATGAATTTCTATATACCCTCTCAGGCTCCATTCAATGGCATCACCTTGTAACCTTCTTTGGACTCCTTCTCAGGAGTCAAATCCTTTTCATGTACAGTAATTAAATATGACTTATAACTTGTCTGTTTCTTTCTTTGTTTATTTATACATCTGGGTTCTTTAAGTCATGAAGACCAAGCTTAGAAACACAGTATTTAACTTTCAAATGAAAGCAATGGAGGTTTTATGCCCTTACACACAATTGAGGCCACTGTTATTTTAAATTGGTTTGGGAATTTTCTTTATGTGCCTGCTTTTAGGGTCACTTTATGTTCACAAGGCATGCCACTATATTCATTATACATTATTGTAAATTAAACCCAAAAGTTATTTTTTAATTTTCTCAGTAAGCACATTCTCAAAGAGTTTTAATCCTTTCCAAAAACAGCATTTGCTCTTAACAGGAAAAGTCTGCCAGGGACGCTCATTGCTAAATAAAGTAGAAGAGGCTCTGAATACAATTTGTGTGTATAATATATATATATATATATATATATATTTCCAGGATGCTGGCTATCTTGAAACAGACGTGTACTTTGTTAGGCTATTAATCCTGATGGGACTGCTGCTTGGACTGGAATGAAAAATTCAATGTCACTGGAAAAGAAAACTGACGACTCACTAAGCAGAAACTCACATTTGCAAAAAGGCAGCTAGATATAGATGAACAAAAGATATAAAAAGCAGACCATTAAGGCAAATCTATGTTTATCAATTTTGGGTAAGAGAAAGAATGAGGCAAAGTGAAAGATAACTTCAACCACAGTAAAAAAATCTGTTTGGGAACACAGCGTGAAAAATGAAGTTCACAGAGGACATTTGCAAAAAGCAAGTAACTAACAAATGAACAGTGTGCTTGTTATCTACAATCGACTACAAGTTAGAGGAGAAAGTTAATCTTCTAAACAGAAAAAATCATGCATCCATTGGTAATTTTAAAAAAGTGATGTTTGGAGGTCCAGTAAGTATACCATAACATGCTCAGTCTCACCTCCATTCTAGAAACTGTAAGCTAAAAAGACCACAGTTATGTAACTACAAAGAATAGAACTAATAAACAAACAAACAAACATACACACACACACACACACACACACACACACACAAACACACATACCCTACCACCCCACCCCAACAAAAAACAATAATCAACCAAAACTGGCAAAGATGTTAAGCATGATTAATCTTGTACTGATGGGATTTCCAAATTAGCAAAAATCTTACTTTGGAGGGCAAATTGGTGACATCTAGTAAGGTTTATGATTATTGCTGTATTTATTCTTACACACAGACCATTCAACAAGGCATTCATTGCAGCACTATTAGAAACATGAAAACAGAAAAAGCTAATTCCTTAGTGGGAAAAGGAAACTTAAATTGAAATAGTTACTTAGACTGTGTAGTATATAAGAGCTAAAATGAATGAATTCAAATCATTTGCAGGTGGATATATCTCAGGAACAGAATAATGATAACAACGAAAAAGCAAGATCCAAAGAAGGTATTGCTACATCATAGCATTTATATAAAACTCTGAAACCCACGAAGAAATGATGTTTACTATGCAGACACATGCAGATGGAGCAGAAGCATAGGGAGGGTCCAGGAATGCTGACTCCTCAAGGCAAGAGGGTGGTTACTCTTAGAAGACAGAGCAACAGAATTTAAGTTGTCTTTGTAAACATTTTTTTTTTAAGCTAAGGTACATGACATGAATATCATTCTAATGCTTTTCAGAATATCTGATATTTTTACAAGTAAATAGGCCAATCACTATGAAAACAATTATTTTTAGAGGAAATGGTAACAAAAACAAAAACAAAAACAAAAAAGAACAACAAAAACTCTTGCCTCATGTACTGATAATCTGAGAGGAGATTCAGTCAGCCACTTATGACAGATTTTACACTGCTCTAAAATGCTGTGCACTGAAGAATGAGATTTTTGTCTTCGAGCTTGGCCATTCTATCTGCTCTGATCAGCAAGGTAGAAACAGAAGCTATTCTCATTCCTCAACCAATTGGAACTGTCACGTGGGTGACAGCCGGGTTAGGACCCGCATTACAGCTGCAGAGAAAAGGGTCCACACAGCTAGGCATTCTACACAGCCCTAAACCCCAGCACACTCCCTGAACCACACCACACTTAATTTTTACTCGTAGCCACACAGTGTACACCATTCGTCAGAGACAGAGCTCCTGGATCAGTTTTAGACTTGAGATGACTGTGTAATGAGGAACTCTTCTTTCTTATTTATTTGTTTATTTGCCTATTTGCTTTTATTTGTCTACTTATCATCATAGCTTTTTGATGACAATTATGAGTCACAGAACAGAGTGTATAACAGAGTATGCTCGATGGAAAACCAAAGACACCTGTATCTGTTGGCTCGATAGGCAGAAAATATCCATGGAGTCGTAAATCGCTGTGGTATTTAGGAGTGGTAGGAATGAGTACTGACGGAGGGTCTGGTTACAGCTCAGAGAGTGGCTTTTCACTCTGTATTCTTTTGAATTCTTACAGTCAGAATTATGTAAATGTTTCATTAAGTTAATTAGGTTAATTATGAAAAACAAATAACTGTTCTCACTCTTTCAGTGAACTCTATTTCCAGCCTCTTGTCAAACCTCTACGCCAGCCTTTCTCACAAGCTGACCAGGAGACGATGAATACTTACTTGCCAGGTCTGTTGCTGGTGTTTGAGAGCCACTGCCTTACTATTACAGTGAAAGGACATCCTAATGGCTTAGCTTCTTGTGCATTATGGCTTGGGTTTTGGCTCCCAGGGTGAAATGCTTAAAGCCCCTCCCCCAATGCACCCTTTGGAACATGGGTTTTACAGGTGCCATGGTGCTGGACTCGCCTTAGCCTGGAGGGTGCCTATGCTCTGTAGGTCTAGAATATGCTGGCTATGGAAGTTCACCTTGCCTTATCTGAATATCTGGGCTCCTGGGTGCTTACTGGCTCTCATTACCCTTCTTTTAGGTAGGCTGACCTTCATGGCATGTTGATGTTCATACTTAAAATAGTGAATTAGTGAGATTTCATTGATATATCTTTTCAGTGAATGAGCATTTCTGTCAAGTGGAAAGCCCCTTGTTATTTAAATTATAACCTAATATCTTCCTTTATGGTTTATTTTGAATATAAAAGTGTGTCATAGTTAATTTTTATGGGCAAATGACTAGACTAGACTTAGAATAGCCATGAAAACACACCTCTGGGTGCATCTCAGGAGAGATTTAACTGGTGATTTGATTTAAGTCCATGGTCAGGGTGGGTCTTCCAACCTCAATGAACCTAATCTAGAGACAGCCCAAGAGCCACGACCAGAGAGAGGCTTGTCACCTGGGTCACTCCAGAGCCTATAAACTGACAGTTGGTGCCACCATCACAGTCAGCACCTGCCAGTTCCAGTCCATGTTTCAACAACAACAAAGACCTCCTAACAGAACAGATGCCCTTAGAAACATGCACTGACCACTTAGCCTCATGGACACATATGAGAAAAGACTCCAAAGCCTTGGAACACACAGAAGGAGATGGGAACCACTGCACTCCAGTGGCTTCATTGGAAATCCATTTTTCTTTTAGAAGAAGGTCTTCAAGGGACTTTGCTTGCCACAGACAGACAGGTGAGGCTTCGCCAGGGTAGTTACGTAATTGTATTCTGACAGAACCTGAGCCTGTACCACCCATCCACTCTGTAAGTAGTTTCTGAGTACTTGCCTTCCACATGCATGTGACTGTGGTTTTCTTTATTAATTTGTCTTTAGCTGTACTGAGGCCATGACCACTGGAGTCACAGAGTTTCCTAACCTTCCTTGGCCATATACACACAACCATGAAATCCCAGGCATTTGAATTCAAAGCCTCAGCTCATGACTTCTCTATTGATGTATTTCTCGCCTACACGCTCTGGCTCTGAAAGCCTTGTGGTGGCATCTCTGTCTGCACAATGGCTATCCTCTGCTCTTCCCTCTGCAGACTCTCAGTCATCGTCCTCAGCTCAGAAACCCGGCTGTGCTACTCTCAAGTGGCATTCAAATCAAATTCACCCTCCTTCCCTGGCTATACAACCACAGAGGATTTGAATCCTGCCCACCTTAGTAGCTGTGTGAGCCTGAACAGGTTAGGTGATAAATTTCATGCTATAAAATGCAGCTGAGAACCAGAACCTAGCCGCAAAATACCTAAGATAGTTTTCAGTGACCTGAAAAACTTAAGCACTACCCTCCCTCCACTCCCCCCTCCCCCCCCCAAAAAAAATCCCTTCTGCCAACCAACAAACAGGCTAATGACACAAACAGTCAGGCAGTGCTCCAAAGTAGCACAAAAGGCAATGAACATTTAGAAGTGTTCAGCATCCTTAGCCATTAGGGAAATACAAATTAAAACTACTCTGGGATACCACTTCACCACTGACAGAATGGCTATGATCAATCAATACAGTGCGAATGCTGACAAGGGTGAGGGAAAAGAGGCATCCTTAGTCACTGCTGCTGCAAGCACATGCTAGTTCCGCATTATGCAATATGGAGGCTTCTTAAAACATTAAAAGCAGAATTATATTATTTAGCCATACCATTCCAGAGCACACACCCATAGAACTCTATATTTTAGAGATACACACACACACACACACACACCTACACATACCCACCCCACTCATTGCCACTCTATTCATGGGAGCTAAGAAATGGGGCCAGCCTAGATGTCCATCAACAGAGGAGTGGATAACAGAAATGTGGTACATATATACAAGGAGGTTGGAGCATAAAAAGGTAGAAAGATATACTTTGAAATATAAAAGACTTTGTTTGAAAGTGCAATGATGAATCCTAATATCTTATATGAGAACATCCCCTCCCAAATAAGATTTAAAAAAAAAAAAAAAAGAGTTCTTAGTACCCAGCAACAGTCAATGACTATTATCTACAGCTGCACTGAGGATCCAATCTGTGTATAACACTAAGAAAGGCACTTCAAAAAAACAAAAAACAAAAAACAAAAACCAAAACAAACAAACAAACAAAAAAACCCAAAACTCTAGTAAACACTGACAAATGTTTCTCCCAATATATATCCCCTTTCTCATAATTCTCTTGGTAAGAAGAGGATCATGACATTTAACAAAAAAAAAAAAAAAAAAAAAAAAAAGGTTTTTTTATTTGGGTTAAAATACCAAGGGTACCAAAAATAGCTTAGTGCATTTTCACACGTGAGAGGAGACCTTAGGGAGGGAGTCAACTACGAGTGGGCACAGCTGCCCGGGCATGGTCTGTAGAGAGTGCACACACAGAGAACTGGTCAAAGACCCGAGAATCTCCCGCTGAACTCCTAGTCCAACAGACTACAAACCTGCAAAACAGGAGAATAGAATTTATTCCACTGCTCACGCATTATAAAGTTCAATTGTGGGATCCATATGTTGATGGTTATTAGCCAATTTAAAGCAAACAGGAAGGGACTGGGCCCAGAAACAATGTATATGAAACAGCAAAAAGAACTCTGGTAATTAGCTTTGAGAAGAACAGAAGGTAAAATATTTCAAATATTTGAAAATACTTTCCATGAAAAATATGTTTCATATGTTTTACTGAGCAGGGCTGACCCCAGAAGTCATTAGTTAGGAGGAAGAGTTGGATTCTCAGTCTTAAAGATCCTGACTGGGACAATGGGACACACATGGCTCATCAAAGTACTGGCTGAAGGATCATCCAGTGAGAACTATGGGGAAAGCATTTCATTTTTGGCTAATAGGACAGACTAGATGGTCAAGATAATAACAGCTGGTATTTACTGAGCATGTAACAAAGTGCCAAAAACTTTACAAAATTAATTCATTAAAATCTCATAACCATGCCATCAGATTGAAAGCATGGTTTAACTGATGAAGACCCAGAAACAAGTTAGGTGGCTTACACACAGTCCAGCAAGAAGTGGATGAAACGAGTCGTTGAGCTGGAAGAGCGCTCTCATCATCCTCATGCCTCTGTGCAACTGCTGAAGTCGCCAGTGGGCCTGTCATTCTCCAAGCCCATCTTGCTACATTTCAAAACCTTCCCGGTTGATGCAGGCCAGTACCCTGCATGCCTATAGCTCTGTTACTACCATCTGTTAGAAAGGGGCTTTTGGCAATAAATAGATGTGTGTGGTTTCCTAGTGATGCAGAGGAATTCAAATGAATAAGAGGTGGTGGCTAGCAGTGGTTGGAGCAGCATGAATCAACCCTGCTGAGCCAAGGGTAGAGGTGGCTACAGCTAGAAAGCACCCAGAACCAGCACCCTGTTCCCAGAGAGAGGATTCCTGAAAGCACTTGAGATCAGCAGCCATTTCAAACACACAGTAATCAAGACCCAGGGGCAAGGTAGCATTTGTTTAGGGCCGGAGTAATGAGTCAGAAGTTAAGATCACACCCTGCTCTTGTGGAGCGCCTGAGCCTGCTCCCCAGCAACCATGCCTCGTTGCTTACAACTGCCTGGACTTCTAGTTCTAGGTGATCCAAGTCTCTGCTCTCCACGTGCACCCAAAGCCATGTGCACAGACCCACACACAAGCATATAAAAGTAATTCTGGAAAGTTTAGTAACTGTGTACGCACTCTGAGACGAGACCCTTACTGTGCGGCTGGGGGTAGCTAAATCTTGCTCTGTATATGTAGCTCATGCTAGCCCTAACAGCAAGATTTTCCTGTTCTGCCCTCTGGAATGCCAGGATGAGAACTCTAAGCTACGATATCAAACCAGCTGGGTAAAACAGTTAGCTGCAAGAAGTTAGCAAGCCAGGTAACCTGAAACCAGAGTAATCACCATATGATACTCCACAGAGAGTATACAAAGTAAAATAATTTGACCCTAGGTAAATGAAGTCAACAAACGAGTTAAAGGCAAAGGACATAATTCTACCCCCACAATGCACAAAGATTGTTCCAGTAAAAAAACGTATGGGCATATTACTATGCTCCAGTGTCTCCTATGGTCTCATCTGGCACAATTTTTCAGAGATAGTAAAAAATACAATTTGCTCATTTAGAGCATGTTTTAGAGCAGAGTGAGAAATAATTTCTCTAAATTGAATATTTGGGAACCAATTACAACCCCAACTCTGCTATTAACCTCAAAATAGGTAATTGCAAGTTTGTGTCTAAATCCATTTGTCATAATAGAGCAAATTAAGAATCACATGATGGATGTGATTAATGTGTGACAGTTATCATGAGCACCACGAGCACAAACTAATAACAACATCAAAGAGAGATTCCAAATGTGATGCAGCCATGAAGGCAAAACTAATTTCTGAATTATAATAGCCACGTCCAGGAAAGCTAATGTTTTCTCTGTGTGATAGTCACGGCTGGACATCTGGAGAATGGCTGGTCATTAATGTCCTAATAAATGGCAGGGACACACTGGAAAGGCTGTCACTGTGTGATGCATGGGGCACAGTTGCTGCTGCTATTGTCATAATGGACTGACTAGGTGGCAGGTCACAGGGTGATGTACAAAAAAAAAAAAAAAAACGAAAACAAGACAAAAAAAAAAAACAAGACTCATTGCTGGCTCCAGCTCAGGGGACAGATGTGCAGGAACATTCTGACGCAAGCCTGTAGTTTCAGTGTGTATAAGGAATATTCTTGCTTCATTTTCATCTTATATTCCTTACTCATTCTTCTGCCAAAAAGAACGCTGGAAGACTCAGAAAGCAACAGAGTCACAATAACTAAAGCACGCTGTAGCTGTGAGGAACACCTATTTAGTAACCATCACATTGGCAGTAAGAGAAGACAGCTCCAGATTCTGGCAGACAGGTGTTTAGCTGATGTCCCTTGGTACCTGGAGGAAGTATCTATCTATTTTGGCAGTTATAGTTTAGCCAGTTGGGCCACCTGAGGAGATGCAGTAACCAGACCTTGCTAAACAGAGTCCTGTGAGGTAGGGAAGAAAGCTGGTTCACTGTTACATCCCAGCCTTGAGCGTGTTCTCACCCAGGTGGCCAATCAATAAAGGGCAGGACATGAGAGCCAGGTCAACAGGCTCTGAGTCCAGACTCTGACAGTCACTAGCCTGTGCCTCCCAGGAAACTAACTTAGTTCTCTAAGTCTCTGTTTATCTCTCTAAAAATGAAGAAGTCATTATGATACAAATAAATAATGTTGCAGGTAGGACACAGTGTGTTAAAATAACACTTGTTACCACAAATAGTTTAATGTTGAAAGCTAACTAGATGCAGAATAAGAAGATAAAGTACAAGATGGTCATTTTAACAGCTCAGCTGTGACAATGAAAGTTCTGTGGATGGAAAGCAGGACCAACGCAGACAACCCCTACTTGTACAAAACTAGATTTTGAAAACTATAAAGCCAAATGGCTTTGCAGCACATACAATGGTCGCATACTTTATCTGACCTCCATAAGCATAAGTATAAGCATTATTTTCCAGTTTTAAATATAGAAATGTGCAGGGATATTTAGTAGGAATAGAGGGGAGGGGAGGGGTGAGCCCTGGGGAATGCTGCAGGCTGTAACTAGAAGATGACTTGGAGCCAGGTGGGTCATCCAGATTAGCAAGCCTTTCCAGGAGAGCAACATTCTGCATGCTGAGGACAGAAGCAGAGGAAGCAGGGAGGGGCTGGAGGAGGGAGAGGCCGTGTCTCCCACAGTTCCTCTGCTTCAAACCTTTTGTTTATTTTTACAATTGTTTTTCACATCCATTTATAATCACCTAACTCTTTTAATAGTTAAAAAAAAATCATTTTTTTTCTGTATTACTAACAGTCTTGAAACTCCAGCAGATAATTTTCAGGTGTTGGCAAGTTTTCACGCTTTGACTCAGTATTACTGAAACTCAGCGTCCTGTTTGACAACTAACCTTATTAGCTTTGTGTAGACTTCATGTACAGACCTGCTGGAGATAATGAGCATCCTGACATAATCGTTGACAACGAAAGGGTTAAGTCTGAAAGAAGAGCTGGCAGGCCTGTATGGGCTGTGGAGCAAAGCTCTTCCAATCCTTGCTGAGTTCAGGGCTCAGTTCAGAGTGTTATTTCAACACATCACAAAATGCCTCAGATCCCTAAGAGAGATATTTTACGGGTGGGGGATTCCATTTTAAATGGTTAAATGCATTAAAAATGCAGACCTACGATAGATAACCAAAGATGAAAGCAAAACCATTTAAATTCTTTAAGTGGCACAAACAGTGGATTAAACTAGTCACACATTCTAGCTGAATGACACTGTGTGTGTGAATGAAATTAGTCAAGAAGTTAATGTATACAGATACACACATATATATACTATGGACACAAGCTATGCTTTGTGACCACATCCTTTTGAGAAACCCTGCTCTAGTGAGACACACACAGTGATGCCCAACTCCAGACACAAGCACCAGACAAGAGTATGAGGAGCCAGGCACACTGCAGCCGCAGTCCCTCACCCTGCCTGCTCTGCTGTGGCCTGCCCAGCACATCCAAGCTGGTTACCTTGCTTTGACACTAGCTTCTACTGTCTATGACACACTCATCTCTTCTATCTTCTTCCACTTAGAAACCACACTGCTCCTCAAGGCTCAGCCGCATCCCTTTCTTCTCACTGACCAGTCTGCCCTTCCCAGAGGTCAGACATACCTCCGTGAGTTCAGTGATTGCTTATGCATGGAGACTTCTGAGAGGTTTCCTCACGGGCTGTTGAAGGTGAAAGGCAAGGCAGGTCCCCTTGGTGCTGCAGTTCTCAACTGAGCTGAAGCTCTTGCACAGGCTGCCAAGAGTTCTACCTCAGAGCCACGGCCTCAGCTATAAGAGTCTGGTGTGTGTGTGAGGAAATGGAAGCTGGAAACATGTTGCTGCCAGCCCGCATCTATCCACCTCAGCGTTACAGACTGCTCAATTTCTGTTTTCATTTCCAGTCCTCATGTCTCATCGAGCCTTTAGTACTCCTACCTCCTTGTTGGACATTGATGGAATGCAGTTCAAGAATGGAGTCCTCTGAGGAGAATTCTGAATGCTCGTGAGAAAACTCTAAGAAAAGAAGACAAGAGTCTTGTGACTTAGTTTCTTCAAAAGCAAGGCCTTCTTCTTGGAATATGTCTTTATGGAGCGCTCATGTGTAGTGAAGCGAGTTTACTTCAGATTGCTCATTATTGCTTTCTGCTGTTATTCAATTTAATATTTAAACTACTCTCTATATACTTCCATGGTAAAATATGTTTATGCCACATGAAGCATGTCCTTGTCATTGTATACAGCTTGAACCCATGAAAACTTTACTCGGGTGACCTTTTTTTTTTTTTTTTTTTTTTATTGACAATTTCTCAAAAAATTTATTCTTGCACTGTCAAGTATTTCTTAAAATATCAAGACGCATGCTTTGTTTAATATTTAGAGCATCAACAGTGGTTGCCCATTATTTGCTTTCTGGTTTTGTGTGCAAGTGTGTGTATGATTATGTGTGTATCCTTCTTAATCCCAGAGTATAAACTGTCTCATGCTATGAATAAAGTTGGCTATTGCATGAGCCTTCAGTCCACCTCATTCACTGGCTCCGTTCTCCCAGGTCTCTCCTCCTCTGGAGCAGGAGCAGACATCACACCCTGCAAAGTCCAAACTAGATTCTTTACTTCCTCTAAGCCAGCAGGCATGGTGTCACTCTCCCATAATGATACCTCATTCCCCAGGTTATCCTTGCATGAAACCTGAAAAGAATCCTTGGTTTCTTTTTCAGCATCTAAATTAAATCAATAGAGGTCTTTGGTGTGGCAAATATATTGAAATTGTGCCCATCTTTCAAGGACAAGTGCAAATACCAGATCTTCAATGAAGCTTTTCAAAATAATTAATTCACATTGATTTCGCTTTCCTCTGAAATAAAAGAGCACTGACTGGGTTCATCAATTATTCTGATACTTAATCATATATATCAAATTGTTACTAATGACAAAACTGTAAATTGTCTTGTATTTCTCATAAGACTTTATATATATGTACAAAATATATATTTATGTATAGAATTCTAGATTTTCATTTAGATAATTTCTATGTCACTTATTATTGACATATATCTGAAAATAAAAGAAACGCTTATCAGTTTTATATTTAAATACCAAGAACATGGAAACTGACTCACTAGGATTTTAAAACATTTTATTTAATGTACTATTTTCAAATAAGAAGAAAGGCAAATACTCTGATATATACACAATAAAATAGGGGAGGTTAGTGATAGCTTAGTCAGAAAAGTGCTTGCCTTGGAAGCATGAGGACCTGGACTAGAGCCCCAGAACACACATAAAGCTGCAGGGCGTGAGGCCATGTTCTTGTGATTCCACTCCTGGAGGGAGAAACTGCTGGACACCAGGTGCTCTTTGGCTATCTTCTGACTACTTGGTAGATTTAAAACCAATAGAAAAGTGTTTCAAACAAACAAATACAACACAAGAGACAGGGCCTGAATAAACATGTGCACTTGCACATAAACAGATATGCAAGTGTGTGTGTACGTGTACATATACACACATACCACAATAAGATAGATAAAAATAACTATATTATATTCTTTATAAAATGAGGCCATTTAAATAGTTTTTCTGGCACATATTTGAATCACAGACAAGAGATTTAAATTAGTAATGGCTGCAAGGGACTCAGGCTGTCACATTAGGAAATATCAGTTCAGAAGCTAGGCTGAATCACAGATGAATCATAAGCTGTGGGCCTGGAAGCTGTGAGGAAGAGCTGCTTCAGAGTGCAGGGCTGTAAAAAGGAAAACACTCGATTTCAATTCCCTCCATCCAATTTGAGGACTCATTAGTAGGCAGAGGCAGCTGATTTTAATTGTTTAGACTGGTACACTGGGAGAATGACAATCTCCAAAGTCAAGGATCTCTCTCCTAATTAGACAAGGAAGGTTGGCATACCATGGCATATTCATGAGTCTACAGGAGAGAAAACATTTTAAAAGCAGAGATGAATGAAAAGAAAGCAGATGGAGAGAAAATTATTTTGATCACAGATGACTTCGAGTAAAGGCAAGTTGAGATAAACTTCTGTTGGAAGGTGAAATGGCTGGAAAAGGCCAGCAGACCCAATAGGCAGGGAAGAATCAGGAGGGTAATTATAGGAAACCCGAGCTTCAGTTTTATCGTCCATAAATTTAGGCTTCAGAATTACAGATACTACAATTTCTGCTCTGATCCAATATAGATGTTCAGGACAGATTCACTGCGAAGTGCCAGAGTGGATTCACTCATCAATTCACTGACATACCTTAAACAGGTCGCCCGAGGACCACATGATGCATCAACCGACTCTTTAAAATCGCCTTTTTAAAAGGCGTTCAGTGTAAAGCCAGTGAGCTGTAAAGGATTTCATCTTCTGTTATATTCCCTGATATGAGAATGTCTGTGACAAGTAGAATACTTTATATGAGTAAAACTAATGCATAAAGTGGGAAGAAATGCAGAGCACGAGAACTACTCATTCAATACAGACCACAAGGCACTCTTCTTACCTAAACACATCTTTGTCTTATTAGGAAAAGTAAAACTTGTTAGAGGAGTAGTATCAGAAGCAGTTGAATTATTTTTAAAAATGAAAAAAAAATAGTTAATAATGATGACTATCATGAAGATGATTCACTTTCAAAGAGGGAATAGTTAAAAGAGATCACAAATACCCTTCACTTGACCAAAAAGGGAACAGCTAAGAGAGATGACACACACCCTACACTTGACCAAGCTGGCGGCTCAGGACTACTGCAGTTGACCCAGACAAAAGGCTGCAAAGGAGATAAATGAGATCATTCCATCGATTGTGACACTGATCTGAAGCAGACCTTTTAAAATAGTACAAAGCATGGCAGCACTTTAGTATTAGCAACAGACCTTTCCAATAAAAATGTACTAAATTATGAAAAATCACATTTCATAAACTAAACATTGTATCGCAAACGGCCTCGTTCCGCAAGTTTTACTCCAATTCATTGTTATTTTTGAGGCACAGATTTCCAAAGTAACTTGTTGCTGCTTTCAGAAGAGCCTACCTCTGCAAGAACTTGAGTCTATTAATCAACACTTGGGGCTAACGGAGTCAAAGGAAAGGCTCTTCAAGACACTGACAGCCATCAGTATTCAATTATGATCCCATTAGAGTGAAAACAACTTGAACAACGTTTTCATTGACTTCACACACAAACACAAACGTATACACACACGTATATGCACACATGCAGCCAATGATCTATGAAACTAACCTCAAAAAAGCAAATTCAATTCTGGTTTCCTTGGGATAAAGACAGGGAACAGAGAAAGACTCTACCCAACAAGGGGGTGGGCATAGAAACTATCAAAAATACGACTAGTCAGATAAATCTTTTCTTTCTACACTAAGGAAAGTTACTATAAAAACTCTCCTAGATATGATATAATAGATGAATGAAAGATGGATGGAAAATAGACAGGATTATTCTTACACCTTTAGAAGTTGCACTTGTTAAAAGTTCAAGTTCCTGGAATCCCTGCAGCTATACCAAGAACCTGTCACTCTAGCGTGCTTGCCCATCCGCCAAGGTTTCAAAGCTCTCTCCCATGTACACATCACGGTGCTGGCAACATCTGGGTTTTTTTTTCCCCAAAGGTATAGGTATAAGTACACTGGTTAGATCAGGGACTAAACATACTGTCTATTCAATTGGCAACCTAACCATGGGCAAGTCATGTAAGCTCACATCTTGGTTTCTTTATCTGAGAGCAAGGATTCCAACCCTTTGTACAGGTGCTTTTGAGATTCGAGAAAATTCGGGCTAAGAATCTGACACCCAGAATGTTCTGAAAGATAGTTCATTCCCCACAGTGAAAATTAACTTGTTCTGTAGCTGATCCACAGAAAGTAACTCACATAGAGCCAATAAGAGAAATGGGTGATCCTGGGATTACGCACTCTTCACACCAAGCCGAGGCAAGGCAGGAACACCTGTGCAGTCTCACTAAAGCCTCAGGAAACCTCAGGGATTCCCAGGGTGGGCAGAATAAGTTAAGGAAAGCAATGGAAGTGAGCGACTCCAAGACAAAGCCTTGGTTTGTATGAGTAATCAAGTCTAGGCAGTGACAGTGGTGAGAGGGTGTGAAGAGAATTTGCATGGATTTCACAATTAGGACGGAATTTGCAGCCTTTACGATTATTCCTTTTTTCCCTCCCTTTGTGTTTTCTCAATTTCCCAGTGTCAAGGATCTTGATTCCTTACATCAGAACTTTGTAAGAGGTTCTGTGTGCAAAAAGCTCTGGCTGGATTCTCATCCAGGTGAGAGTAACGGGACAAACCGGGGTGGGGGTGGGGGACAGACGGGGGAAGAGTGGGTGTTAATGACATCTGCTTCCACAGACTTCTTGCTATTGCTATACTCAGCCAATTAGCGCTAACAGGAAGTAACAGGCTAATGAAGAGCTCTAACACTGCAACAGGAAGAGGCATCTCTTCTTTCCCATTGGTTGGAAAAGATGGCTTTCAGCTAAATTAAAAAACTTACTCAGGAAGAAGAGGAGCCTGAATTATTCTGTAGGACTGACATTTACAAGTTTGGTGTGAGGAGAAAGGGGTGCACACCATACTCCATGGCTGTCCTCAGTGGTGACACACAGTTCCTAAAGGGGACACATGTCAGTTTTCTACCTAGTAGAACTAACTATATATTTCTCTCACCAGATCCCTCTGATCCATGATACACTGCTGTTTATGGCCAAACTCCAGTGAGTGTACAATAAAATTCAAACACACACACACACACACACACACACACACACACACACACACTCACTCGCTCACTCTTGGTTATATTCTGGCTACACAGTACATCCTAAGTCTTTAGAATTCAATGGTGGGCTGAGGGTTTGGCTCAGAGGGCAGAGCACTTGCGTCACGAGTATGAAGCCTGGGAGCTCCATCTCTAGGACTTATATAAAAGCTAAGCAGGGTTGGCAGCTACTTACAATCTAAGTATTTAGGGGCAGAAACAGGCGATTTACAAGGCAATTTGGCCACTAGCTGAAACTGACAAGCTCAGAGTTCAGCCTCAATGAATAACACAGGTGGTGACAGAGGTAGAATCCCAGTGACAATTTTGGGCCTTTACATGCATGTTCACATACCTGCATCCTCATTCATGCAAAGATGCATACATGTGTACACACACATCAAATACACAAATATGTGTGTATAAAAGTATATATAAATGGTGATTATAATCTTTCTATTTATTAAGTTTATTAATTGAGAAGGAAACCTACATGATTGAAGATGGACCTTTGTCGTTCATATCCATGGAACAGCTCTAAGATTACATGTCATCCCCACAGGTGGAAGGAAGTTATCAACATGCAGAATGGATCTCTCCATAGCAATCTATGTCCCGAGCACTCTGTGCGCAGAAGGAGGCCTTGTGTCTTTGTAAGACATTTTGACTACTGATGTGGTATGTGTCTGAGCTGGAACAGTTCAGAGGTCATGACATAGAGGTAGAGGGAATAATTTGCCCCCTCCCACCCCCCCCCATCATGGTGATGACTCAGGCACGTTGGACAGAGATGAGGTCTTAGAAAACACGGGGAGTAACAGCTGCCGGATGTCTTCCATGCCCTTCCTCATTGCCTCTATCACCTTCTGCACTAACACAAAAGTCTCTGCTCTTGGGCTGCAGATGACCGTATGGACAATTCAATGAGCTGCACTGCTGCCAGCTGACCAAATGGGATCGCCCACAGCGCACATCTCTGTTTGTGAAAAAAGAGAAGCCTAAAGAGCCTTCCTTCTCTAGTTCTGCTGGTTCCTAGCTGTCTGGTCTACAGAGAGCCTTCATGGTGCCTTGTCCATGGACTTACTTCCTTAAGGGCCAGCACTATGGCTCTAAGCGGATACTTATGCAAGTGATCCTGGCATGTCCCTGTACAACAGGTTCTTCTTCCAGCCCTTACCTTTTAGCAGATAATGTGGCTCTCAACTCATCATCCATAACCCGTTTCTTGTACATACTGTGGTATGTTTTATGTGTGTGTGTGTGTGTGTGTGTGTGTGTATCTATCTATCTTATCTATCTATCTATCTATCTATCTATCTATCTATCTATCTATCTATCTATCTA
>JADRCD010217305.1:35305-65307 GCA_019843815.1 Montemys delectorum
CTATCTATCTATCTATCTATCTATCTATCTATCTATCTATCTATCTAGGGCAAGCTTGTGTTTTTATCCAAACATAACATATAACATTAGAAATGATATATAAAATAATCCTGACTTAATGTTAAAATAATATTTAAAAAGAAGCTGCATTATGCTTTGTATTTATGTAGTTTATCGCAATTATCAAAACATTTGTATCTTTAATTTATGAATAATAATACTATTAGATTATTCTTTTTCTTAATGCCTAGTACATTACATTTGAAAATGTCAACTCTGTCAAGGCTCTGTGGAAATTAGTGTAGACGCGAGCATCAGGTACTGCAGCATCAGGAAGTGACTTGAGTCATAGTCTCCATGGTAACAGTCTTGGTGCTTACATCAAAGAGCCACCTCTCTCTCTCTCTCTCTCTCTCTCTCTCTCTCTCTCTCTCTCATACACATACACACACACACACACACACACACACACACACACACCACCATAGTTCTGATGAGTGCCTAGGCCATCAAACTGCTCTTCTACACAGGGGCCTTTGGTATGCAGGCTTGTCATTCACTTCCATTTAAGGATGCTGATCAGTGAAATTATCGCTCACAGTTTTGGTGATGGCAGAGTAGAAAAATCACTTTCTATAAAGAGGTATATTTACAAGTATTTAGAACCATCCCATGTAGTCTCAATTTCTTAGTCTGTTACATAGAAAATGAGTGTTCTAAGAGGATCATTATACACACAAACATACCCACAGACACAGACAGACAAGCAAGCAGGCAGGCAGACAGACAGACATACACAGACATACATATATAGACACAGACAGACAGACATACACAGGCATATATACACAGACACATACACACACACATACACACACACACACACACACACACACACACATACACATAAACCAGCTTGGACAGTCTCACAGACACATACATCCCGACACACCCAGGCACACATACATGGACACATATACACAGACACACCCAGGCACACATACATGGACACATACATTCAGACATACCCAGGCACACATACATGGACACATACACACAGACACACCCAGACACACATACATGGACACATACATTCAGACACACCCAGGCACACATACAGGGACATATACACACAGACACACCCAGGCATACATACATGGACACAGGCATACAGACAGGCATACATACACGGACACAGACACAGATACAGAGAGACACACAAGCCCCTTCCTCCCCCCCACCCCCCGGCTGCCCTGGGCTATGTATCCAGTTCCAGGCTAGCTGGGTCTACAGGGTCAGACCCTGTGTCAAAACAGAAGATGATTTCTGTCCCTGTATTTATTGTGAGATGCCTTCCTTGCTTTCACCCACCTCAGTCCCTCTTGCTCTCATTCATCAAGTTCACTAGAGCATGTTCTTGGTTTCCTGCAGCAGCCACAGTGTGAGGAACATGCTACACATGCTCCATCATGGTGCATTTTCATATCATACTTAGATCATGCTAAAAAGCTCATATGTTCAAGGTACAACGCTGTATAACAGCTCTCATGACACAAGGACCAAATCTATCATTTACTGCCCCAAATCACTGCAGTTGTTGGGTCCTTCCAACCTTGTGATGGTTGAAATGATGTAGAGTGAACAGTAAGTGGCTGAGTGGGTGGCTAGAGATGTGTCCTGAGCTCCCAGTATCCTCTGTAGACTGCGGACTCATCCATGAGCTCACCTGGTTCCGCAACGGCAAGGGAAGCTCAGGGGTTTACTTGGCACTCTGCAGTAAAATCCATACTTACTGCAGGGACTGTCTCAGCAGATCTATTTCAGTGCTAAAATTAATCTGCCAGTCTTTCTTCCCACTTCAGAGACAAATCCCTGGGCCTTACTCTGTTGTGGAAACTGATATTCGGATTAGTCAAAGCCAGGACTGATGTGGTGAGGGGGCACAGGCATAGAACTCAGTGTCTGCAGCTGCTCTCGGGTCCTTTTCAGTCCTGCTCCAGTAGAAATGTGCTTTTCCTGGGTGCCAGGTAGTTAGTTTATTTGCCTGTGGCTCCTGGACACAGCTAGCTTTAGTAAGGTATCACATGTACACAGCTGCTCATGCCCTTCTCTCTTCCTTAGACTCATAGCAAAACTGCTGAATAAACAAAAGTATACATGTGGCATGTATGTGGCTTGGGGCTGGCTAGCTGACCATCTGCAGGAAGATCTGATTGTATAGCTGCTTTTAAATAATATTTAGTGACTGACAACCTCCTCCTCTTTGTCAGACACTGTGCTAGGAATAGGAGATACAAGAAGTTATAATCCACGCCTTAAAGATTTCCAAATCCAAGAAGAAGGGGCCACAGGAAGGACTCACAGCTGTGTGTCACATGGTACGAGCAGGTCTACCCAGGAGTCTGTGTGGGGAGCGAAGACAGCCACTTGACTGTCAGAGAAAGTAAAGTCTGCTCTCTAAACTGTGGGAGTGTGAACCAGGCTGGCTACAAAGCAGTGCCAGTCCCAGGTGGGCAGGAACACTTGATACACACCAGGCGATACACCCAAAGGACAGGGATAGTGGTTCTGATGAAGCACAGAGGTAGCGAGCAGGCACCATGGGCTGGGCAAGAGCAGAGGAAGCAGCCAATGGTGATTCAGACTCGTGACTAAAGCACTATGACGAACCTAAGCCGGCATGATGTGAATACCATGGAATTAGTGCAAAGCGTTGTTCCTTTAGTAGATGTTTGATACAATTCCTGATTTAAAAGTGCTTGGGATTGGATATGCAAAAACCATTTACTACTTATAGTTTTCTCATTGGAATCTCATTTCAAATGATCACAGGCTGGGGTGGAGGCATGTGTGCACTAGAAGGACGGACCAGAGGGCAGGAAAGGGCCCTGGGGACTTAGAGAAGCAAAGAGGGACATCTTTATAATGATGATTTTATTTATTTATCTCATGTAATAAATATAATTTATTAGATATGAAATGTCTTTGAGTTTACAAATGCAGTACAATATTATACACACTATACATCTTCAAAGTAAATTGTTAACTCTTCAAAAGGAGGTAATCATCCTCTGAAAATTAAAATAAAATCCAGTTTCTACTTGGGGTGGTTAAGGTTTTCTAGATTTAATGGTGATGATTGTACAGCCACACAAATGCACTAAACTGTACACAGAAATATCTGTAATGGGAACGTGTGCGTGTGTGTGTGTGTGTGTGTGTGTGTGTGTGTGTGTAATCAAAGTAAAAAAAAAACAAACAAACTTTACAACTCAAAACAGATTTATTTTCATGTAGAGCAAAAGCACTGGTGACATTAGGTAACCTGTGCTTTTATCATGAGTACCAAGATCCCACTGCACATGCTGCCAGCAGCGACTGACAGCCCTGAGAGGGGCCGAGTATACAACATCTACCCTGTGACATAGGAACATTCTCATTTTAAAGAGAGGAACTCCTACTAATACCACTTACATGCAAAATCTGGAAGACCATTACATAGAGGTTACTGTTATTACTCTGGTGCCAAATGGTATTTTATCTTGTTTGTTTGTTTAGTTTGTTTGTATATCATTAAATATATTCACAATACTCAGGGATTTGTATGTCTAGAATTAAAAATACTGGAAATTGTTAAAATATTTATTTCTTAAAAACAACTTTGCTAGGCTAGTGAGCTTGTTAGTCAGTGGTTAAAGCCCTCGCTAGCCTGGGATCCTCAGTGGGAGAAGAGAATGGGCTGCAGAAAGTGTACTCTAATCTCCTCGTGTGTGTCCACATTCACATAATCACAATCACAATCATAATAATAATAACACCTTTATTTTATTTGGAATATAGATCCATAATCTAACTATGTTTTTCATAAATTAGAATAAAAATTGACTAGATATCAATGATTTAGATAGCTTCATAAATTTCTTGTAATAAGTTCAGTTATTCAATGACTATAAAGGAATGCTTAAAGATGGGCTGCCATTTGGCAACAGTATAACAACTGCATGTGAGACAGTTATTTTATTTTTGTGGTACTTGTGTATGCAGGCAAGCACTCTCTTCCTACACCACACTCCCTTGTCTTATGATGGTTGACTTAAACTAAGAAAGCTGGATGAGTAACTCCTTCTCTTCGCTCTCCATTTTTGAGACATGGGTGTAGCCTGCATTCCAGGCTGGCCTAGAACTCACTATATATTTATCCAAGGCTGGCCTCCAAGTCCTACAGGTAGTCCTGAGTCAGCTTCTCAAGTGTTTGGATTACTAGGCTGTGAACACCGTGCTAGGCTTACCTGAGCACACAACCCACTTCATGAGGACAGTCATTACCAGAAGCCATCAGTTACAAAGTCATGATAAAGAAAAGACAAAAAACAAAACAACAACAACAAAACCCAACAGAACTCAAGAAACAACATCCTAAAATATGTGGAAGAGCAAGAGTTGAATTACCAAGGAAGAAACTATTTTCTTGTTTCTATGACACTCAGGTTCTGATCTTCTACATGTATTGTAGCACACCCATCCATCCATCCACCTATTAAGGACCTACTGTAGGCAGGCATTGTTAGTTCTGATGGAAAACATAGATATGATTCTTGTCCACAATGGTAAATAAAAAGTTAACAAAAAGTGTGTGTGTGTGTACATACAGGGCAAACCACATGAGATGAGATCCCGTTCCAACTCTCATAGTTTCCTTTACCCTCAAGTATAAACACCCAGCATAAAGCATGTTTACCCTAGGATCACAGCACTTCAAATTATTTCTCTACTACACCCTAGGTCATATTCACTCAGCACAAAACAGTCAACAACGTTATTGTTTGGAAATTCCTTGTAGGCTTTTTATAACAACAACAAAATCTTTGGAGGGGTGAGGAGAGGCAGAGAGTCTTCTAATAATTAAGGAACATTATCATGCAATTCACAACCTCTAAAAATCCGGGAAAAGTTACAGACTTCCTGTCCTTATGCCAAGGAGACCCAGCACATTTATCACCTAGGCAAGTGTCCAAACACACGTTTAAGGGATCCAATGACGACTAAAGTCCTAGCAGACCTTCTATTTCTGTAGGAGCTTTTAAGATGTATTGTGATTTCAGCTTAATATGGACACGTGAAACAGAGCACAGCTGCCAACTTCTATTTCACTTGTATGGGGTCAACCAGGCACCAAGCAAAGGTTCATACTTGCTTTATTTGAATGGATAATTTTGTCCAAAGAAACCACTTTGCTATGAGCTTTTATGTGGTGAGTTCTCTATGACGGGACAAGCCTAACAGGGCAGCACAGGGCACAGCGGATGGGCAAAGCACTTGCAGCTCTGAATTATGCTCAGGGGTAGACATTATTACTTAGAGAATAAACACCATGAAATTACTGATTATCTGTCCTTTTCAGAAAATTCCTCAAAGTGAAGAGTAATGAAATGTAATACAAACTCTTGTATTACAAACTACTTGCATCCTGACCACAGGAGATGATAACACTGAGCCGAGATCTGTACCTGCCCAGCTCCCATAGTTTAAGCTAAGAATCATAATAAAATGTGTTTCCATTTAATGCTGTGCCATTATCATTAGTACACAGTTAATACTTTATATAGAATGGATTGCTTTTTCTTCAAAGCTGTTTATAGGCCGCTAATAACTGAGACCCCAAAGACCTCAATTTACATAAGAAGAAGGCAAGGCTACACTCACTCAGGTATACAAATCACAACCATGTAGACAAAGGCTCTAAGAACTCATAATCTCTTCTTTTTGGATTTGGTCAGGGATGGCTGGCTAATTGGAGGAACTCATGAAAGCACCTTACAATCCAATTAGCACTTCAGTGCAATTAAGTGCTAGAGACTTCCCTATGCCACAGAGACAGGCTTTGATCTTTCAGTGAAAAGGGTCCTTCCTTAGAGCTGCGGGTTTGATTTTTTTTTTCCTCAGTAATTAGTGCTAATTGTAAACCCAAGCCTGACCTGCTATAAACAGAGTGTTTTACTGCATTTGACACAAGGACCCTAAATCAGTGTTCTCTTTTGTCTATATTGTACTTGCTTATTAGAAGCCTGGCTATTTTGCTCATCGTTTGATGCACAATGGCTAAGTACATAGTAAAGTCAGCTGAGACACATGCCCTGATCGGAAGAGCTGCATGGGTATTTTCCCTGATGTCTTCAAGCCCAGTTACCACAAATGATTGAATTTAAGGAATATACTGTAGTTTTTCTACACAAAGAATGACTATTCAAAGGCAGTTTCTAAAGAGGTTTAGTGACCCCTGTATGTTTGGAAAATAAAAACAAAAGAAGAAAATGGTCTTTTCATGGGAATAAACAAAGAACTGCACACTGAACACAGCAACTGCAGAAGTCTGGTCTTTTAAAAGCCCATTTCAACAATGTCTGTTATATTAACTCATTGTTGGGATTCATGAAAATGAATTAAATTATAGCCCAATGACTGTGTAGACCAATAACATTTCTCTATAGGTAAACGAGATGCTTCAAAATATAAACTCCTAGACCCTCACTAAGGCATAGGTAAGATCCTTAGAAATTAGCAGGCAGTTTCTATGCGGACGCAAAGCAGCTGGATGCTGGGTGGGAATTCTCTCCCTCACACAGTTTTAAATAGACACCATCCCACTGTTTAGCAAATGCTTTCTTCACTGAAAAAAAAAAAATATTGTATCTCAAATGGAGCTAGGTCTACATAGTCCATGGGACACTGACAGCAGACACTGAAATAGGACTGATTTAGTGGTCTGAAGAAGTAGTCTAGTATGTTCAGACATGCAATTATTACAGGAAAAAAAAATCTAAATACATGCATTACACAGAAAATGCAAAGACATCCTGGAGATGTCTTAGCACCCCTGAGAAGCCCATAGAGTTTGAGAGAGAGAGGGAGAGAGGGAAAGAGAGAGAGGGAGAAGGAGAGGAGAGAGAGAGGGAGAAACAAACCAAAAAGCCAGACCCTAGAAACAATATATTAACCAAGGAGAATCTGGTCAATAAGACTAAAATAGTCCAAAGGCGGGAGGGATACTTCCCTCACTTTAGCCCTCTCTTAAAAGAGAGAAGCGCTGGACCAGAAAAGAAATTCCTCCAGTCACATAATAATAAAAACACCAAATGCACTAAACAAAGGAAGAATTTTAAAAGCAGTAAGGGAAAAAGGTCAAGTAACCTATAAAGGCAGGCCTATCAGAATTACACCAGGCTTCTCACCAGAGACTATGAAAGCTAGAAGAACCTGGGCAGATGTCATAGGGACCCTACAAGAACACAAATGCCAGCCCAGGCTACTATACTCAGCAAAACTTTCAATTACCATAGATGGAGAAAACAAGGTATTCTATGACAAAACAAAATTTACACAATATCTTTCCACAAATCCAGCCCTACAAAGGATAATAGATGGAAAACATCAACATAAGGAGCAAAACTACACCCTAGAAGAAGCAAGAAAGTAATTTTTCAACAAACCCATACAAACCTAATTCCACATCTTACAACAAAAACAACAGGAAGTAACAATTATTTTTTTAAAATATCTTAATATGAAAATTAATATTACCAACATATCCTAATAGATTGAAATCCAAAAATATGAGGAATTAGAAATTTATTGACTGTCATCCAATGGTCTCTCTAAGTTCGTAATTGGAGAAATAGGTCCAATATTATACAATCCATATACACTTTCAGCTTGTTTGTTTGTGACAATGTCTTGCTGAGTACAACATAATGGTCTTGAGATCTTGCTTCTCTTATCTCAGCCTCTCTATTAGTAGTATTGTTTATTTTATGTTTTTACACTATACTATGGTTTTTAGAACAGCGTACATATTTTAAAAGTATTTATATACCCAAAAGAAATGTAGACAATTAAATTTGGAGGGGCTTTATAAGAGATCAACAAAGAGTAAGATTGAATGCTTTGCTTGACGTTTGTAACTCTTGTATCAAGTTACCACAGTAAGAGCCAAGATTTTAAGCTCTACTAAATGTAAAACAAATGAACAAACAAAAACCACTCTATATATTTATGTTCATTTAAGAAAATATTAGTAGTGATGTATTACTTTGAAATATATATTAATACGTTTGGAGTTATTTAAAATTTATATTGAGAAAAATGTATATGTTTTCAGTATTGTCGTAGACAAGCATCTACATGAGACTGTTAAATTGATTGCTGTTTTATATCAAACAACTTTTGTAATACTCATTTTTATTATTATAATATTTTATAAATTTTAAAGAATATGACAAAAAAAGATATGTAGGTAGTGAAGGGGGGATCTCTGGGAGGAGTTGGGGTACAAAAGGAAAACAAGAATGTGATTTAATTCTATTTACTTAAAATGTTTTAAAATGTTAATAAATTCAGATAAATTGAAATCATGTAACCTTTCTCATTATAATGCAATAAAACTTAAAAGAGAGAGAGAGAGAAAGAGAGAGAGAGAGAGAGAGAGAGAGAGAGAGAGAGAGAGAAAGAGAGAGAGAGAGAAGCGCTGTACAGATTGGCCAAGCTGTGTTCTTGGGACCAACATGACTTGGAGGCATGACAAGATTAGGATCCAATTTGCCTTGTGGATCCAATGTCTACACCACATGTCCTTCCTGGGGCCTTGTGAGTTTGCACCTCCCCCTCAACCCTCTACACACAGTTCTATATGGTGCCAAGGAGGTGGGTGGCACTTTGGATGCCAGGGTTAGGAGGCTAGATCTTTCTAAGTTCCAACTGAAGACTAGACCTCGATCGCTGGCAGTTGGCTGCACACCTTTCTAGGACCACGGTGAATGATATGCATAGGTAAGTTTATATACCTTTACAGAGAGCTTGCAGCCCCTTCATTAAGACTCATACACTATACCTGTAATGCCTTACCTAACACACACCCCAAACTCAGTAGAAATAATAGCATAGTTAAAGTATAATGGCAAAGTATCAATGCTTTCTGTTACTGGAAATCACTTCCTGTGACGTATTCTACTTTCTATATTCCCTGAATCATGTGGCCACCTATTATCTCGTGACACCTCAGGTATACATGTACAATGATGAGCTGAAATGGGAAAGTCTAGACAGAACAGTATAACTTAGAACACTAGTTTTTATTTTAGTATTTCTGCCAATTTTGCTGAGTTATCCTTAAAAATAAAAATTGAACAAAGGCAATGGTCTGATTAGAGCTTAAGTTTCAAATCTACAATAACTAGGGTGTCATGGAAGAAAGGCCATAGCCAAGAAGAGGAATAATTAGGGCAACAGTTTCCAAAGAAACAAGAAGTTCTCTCGGGTAAGTACCCCCGTGTCTCTACATTATAGGAGGGTGAAAATGGCTGGGCCATTGAGAAATATAAGAAAGCTTGTTTAACAGTATAGATTACAGGAGGCAAAGCCCCAAAGTTAGCGCACATTCCTGGCTTTCAGCTTTCAGTTACAAAGCTGTGTGCACACCAGGGAGCTCCTGAGAATGCCAAAGTTTGCTCCTAAGAACAACGTAAACGGAGGAGTAAGCACAAACATGCAGTCCTGATCGCAGGAGGACAGGGCCATTTCTTCCCATCTGAAATGGCAATTTAGCCACTTCTTTCAGAGTAGACACATCTGTTACTCTTGATAAACTATTCATAAATATGGAAAACACTGGACGAGTCATGCTATACCAGGTCCATGAAAAAGTAGTTTAAAAAGATTTGGTCTTGATTTTAAATAAATGTGATGAATCATTACAAAAATTCATTGAACTACAACAAACTTCTCTTAGTACAAAACTTACTTGAGATGTCTGCAAATTATCCAGTAACTCAGAAATAAATCAAAATGACCTATGAGCAAACATGGAGAAGGAATGGCACAGGAAATGCACACTGTGCCTTTGCATCAAAAAGCTGATGGTTCTCACTTGGGAACCCAGCGACTGATTCTGGATCCAACTCTGATCAACCAGTTATTGCTCCTCACCAAGAGTGCAAAGCACATCAAAGCAGGAAAGAGAAAGGAAGAAGATACTGAGGAATTCGGGAGCTGAGGACCATCAAAGCACCATGAGCTTCACGACCCTCTCAACTCTAGAAAGAAGGTGGCATATGTCTGTGTGTCACAGAATCCTACAGGAGAAAGTTAGCCCAGGCCACACTTAGGAAGAGATGTTACTGGAAACCAGGACTCCATGGACTTGCCGTGGTCTGTGCCTCCCTCCAGTGTAATGGCAGGGTGAGCAGAGCTAAGAGAAGCTGGCGTCTTGTTGAATTGAAAATATTTACATACAGCCTGACAGAAAAAGCCTGCCAACTCCTGAAGCCCTTGCTCTAGGTTGTGGACAGCGTGGCTGGATAGCAGTCCACACCTCACTAGGTCTGGTGGGAATGGCGTATCTGAGGTGCCTAGAAACTCTCAGCACGTGGTTGGTGTGCTTCACTAGAGCAGTGTGCTAGAGCCTTGGAGAACACCAAGTGACTTAAAAGCCTCCAGGGCTGGGGTGCTAGCTCAGTTGGTCTGATGCTCACAGTGCAAGCATCAGGATACAGCTTGGGCCGGTGATGCCCATGTGAGAGGCCAGGCACAGCCATGGGGGCCAGTCTTCTCAGCACTGAGCAGGCAGAGACAGAAAGATCCCAGGGGCCATCCAGACTCCTCCACGAATCAGTGCACTCAGGTTCACTGAGGACCTGGTCAGCTACTTGATGGTGACCTCTGGCCTCCACACACACACACACACACACACACACACACACACACACACACACACAGTGTGTACTCATTTTCCAGGAAAAAATATGAGTATTTCAATTAAGCAGAAAACCATTTAAAGAACACTGAAAGAAATGGCATTTTTTCTTAGTATTTCAAAAAAAAAATATTCACAAGTTGAAATTTTAAAAGTTATTCATTGGCACAAGCAGGTGAATAAAATTAAATCATTTCAGATACCCTTGCTAAATTTTTTTTTTTCTCTTAAGATCAAAGTTTGTGCTCTAATTTCCTTCAGTTGATCCTGTCTCAGGGCAAGGGAGGCATGCGCTCCCTAAACTGAGCTCACTGGAAGCAGTGATCCAGCCAAGTGTAAGCATGTTTGAAGAATACTGCTGTAATCCAAACTACTCCTTGATCTTTCCCCAAAGCATGTTTGAGAATCAAATTTCCATAAAGCCTTCTAACCCAATTTGAACAGTATAATATGGACAGTGGGGAATAAATGGGTTTGATCAATTATGAATTTATATGATATGTTAGTAAGCTATTCAGACATACTCCTACAATTCAGTATTTTGAACACTAATGCCATGCTACCTCATTTTAAAATGCTGCGTTTCAGAAAAATCTCGCTAAGGCATATTTGCATATTTGGAAATCTAATTAACCCAAGCATATCTTAAGGCTTTCAAGAAAGAACATACAATAACATTTTTGTCAGCTGAATGTTTGCTTGAGGCTATGTAAGGATTTTATCATCTGGTATAATTTAACCCTTTAGCTCGCACTTTTTCTTTCCTTTCCTCTCTTTCCCTCTCTCCCTTCTTCCTTCCTCCCTCCCTTTCTTTCATCCTCTCTCTCTCTCTCTCTCTCTCTCTCTCTCTCTCTCTCTCTCTCTCTTATGAAATGGCTGTCCAATCAGGGACTGGGACAGGTGGAACGCATGGAAGCTTCCCTTCATTTGGGATAAGGATTTCGAAAGGAGGATTCTGGCCCATTTAAGAGCACACCTAGAAGCCAGGCTGTGCTGTGCTACTTATAAATCCTAGCACCCAAGTGGGAGGATCCTGAGTCATGGGCCAGTCTGGACTACACAGTGAAACCCTCTAAAACCACAAGAGCCAGCCTTGGAGTGCAGTGATGCTGTCTCAAACCTCATCCAAGACCCTCTTCTCCCTTTCTTCTTTCTTGAAGACTGCCATTCCCCCCACAATCCTTGAATTAGATTTTAAGGATTTCCATCACAATGCAGATAGAGCAACACACCCTTAAGCTTTTGTGGAGAAATATCTAAAAGGCCAGGTGCCCAGAAAGAGGCACTACCCCATCTGGCTCCACAGTGGCTACCTTCTCTCCTTTAATTTCCTAGTGGGCCAATAGGGCAGTACACAGTACCCCTTGGCTCCTTACTAAAGCACAGAACTGATTCCTACATTTTACAGAGAAGGAGTAAAGAGAATAACTGGTCTGTTTTCCCTCTGCTGAGATAAATGACCAAAGCTTAAAAGGAAAATCACTGCAGTAGAGCATGGCTGAGGCCATGGGCTAGCCTTCTCCACCAAGAACCCAGACAGAACAATACTCTAGCTATAAGCAAGCAAGCAAACAAACAAACACATAAATATAAAATAAAAAATTCTCTGGGGACTCCGCCCCCCCCCCCCCCATAGTGAGATAAAGGAAAAGGAAGCTGTGTGGATTCTTCGGGTAGAAAACAGAACTCACACAGAACTGTTCCATGCCCTATGTATAATCTACATAACAGTACACATACTGCTGGGTGACTGGCTCAGTGGTAGAGCTTGCCTGCCTACCATGCCTAAGGTGTTAGATTTGAGTTCTAGTACTGAAGGGATGATGGGGAGGAAGAAGAGAAGGAAGGGGCGATGGAGAAGAGATTAGAGAGTCATCACAGAAGAACACATTCAGTTCGGCTGGGAAGGGCTGTCTTTGGTTGTTTGCTTTTTTTAATGTGGATACTTCATTCCTTTTTTTTTTTTTTTGGTTTTTTGAGACAGGGTTTCTCTGTGTAGCCCTGGCTGTCCTGGAACTCACTCTGTAGACCAGGCTGGCCTTGAACTCAAAAATCCGCCTGCCTCTGCCTCCCAAGTGCTGGGATTAAAGGCGCGCTCCACCACTGCCCCGGCTGGGAAGTGTTTTCAAATCACAAATTGTTACACAAGGGTGGAGCTCCTGAGGACCGATCAGAGGGCCTGAGAGGAGCTCAGCAGGTAAACTAGGGCTGGAGTTGGGTTCCCAGCACGCAGGTCAGGAAGCTTACAAGTGCCTGTAACTCCTGCTCTAGGATGATCTGACACTCCCTTCTGGCCTTTGAAGGCAACTGCACTCACATGGCATAAATAAGGATAAAAAAGAAATAGGTCCTTTTTTAAAGGGGGGGGGCAACATGAGCATGATGTAAATGTGTTTGCACATATCAACTTCATGTGAAAAGCTACTAGATGACCACAGAAAACTACACCACAGTAAGTTAACCAAGTTGGAACTTCATAGAGCACAGGAAAGCTCAAGCTGGAAATAGCTTTCCACTCCTGCATTTCCCCAGTGTGGCATGACCTTGGTGTGACTCCAGATGACCCTTATGGTGATAAGCTTCTTAACTGTTAACTAGCATACAAAGTAACATTTCCATGTTTTGTTTTGGGTTGGTCCTCCCCTCCTCAGTTTCCTGCTTCTCACCTGGAGCCTTCTCCCTCTGCCACTCTCTGTCCCTGTCAGGCCACATCTTTTATTATGTCTCCCCATTTCCTTTAAACACCGCCCTCTCCCCCGATCACACTCCCCTGTTCATCTGCCTCTTAACAGTTTTGTAAGCTGTGCCCACACTCACTTCCAAACACATACACACATATAAAGTCAGAAGCTGGCATCCACACATGGAGAGAAGATGCTTCGTGTCTCTCTAGGCCTGGGTTAATTTATGGTATAATATTTTCAAGTTCCATCCGTTTGCCTGAAGTTTTCCTAACTGCCTTTTAGATGACATCTAAATACAATGTCATTGTATTTCAAACACAGCTTCCTGATTCAAGTCCCCCAAATAACCTTGCTGATTTGTGTATATATACACAGAAGTGCTATGTAATTCTTAAACGTTTGGCACACGTAAACCTGTACACGTTTTGAGCATTTGTTCCTGACTGTATTCTCCCATATACCCTGTGTGTAGTGCAATGAGTTTTCAAACCATGTATGCTGGGCTGGTGAGAGGCTCAGGAGGGACAAGCACTTGCTGTCCTGCCTGATGCCAGCACCAGGGCCCCACCCACACAGTGGGAGGAGAAGACAGTCTCCTCAAGGCTGTCCTCTGGTCTTCCTACAGGCATTATGGTGTCCCCTTCACCAGCAGTAAAAGAAGGTAATAAAAATGTGAAATGCATGTAGGCCACCTCATAATGGAAGTCATTATAAATAATAGTTTATTGTGTTAAAGAAAGGGCGGAGGACAGAGTCAATCCCGATTTAGTGGATAAGTGAAACGAATGTTTCTGTATATTTCTTGCTACTCTGCATCTGTTGGTGAAACCATCGGTTTATGTGGCTGTTGGTGTTTCAGGCTGTCATCCCACCCACAATCCTGTCACTCTCTCACTGTCTCCTCCTCCAAACGTGTCCCCATATGTGCCAGCTGTGTCCAGGATGCAATAGTGTCCCCACTGCCTGCTCCTCCTTGGCTCAAGGCTTATCACCCCACACTGTGATTGTTACTTAGAGTCCTCATTCGCTATATTTTGAGCCATTTAGAACCTTTTCTGTACATGCGTTAAGATCCTGAACGTGTAGCAGACTGCCTAAAACAGGGGAGGTGCCAGAAAATTTAAGAGAAAAAGGAAGAACAAAGGAATGCCATTTCTGCCCATTGTCCCACACAGCTTATACAGAACAGGTTACTTAAATGGGACTTCCGGGGTAAAGAACACACAGAAACAGTGGGCGTTTGAAAGGCAAGAAGACAGCATGCGATGTTGAGTCTTGAAAGGTCAAAGTCCTTGCCTAACCAGCATAACACACATCCTACAGACTTCTGAGGACGACACCGGCCCAGCTAGCCTGGAAAAGGGGAGTACTGATTATCCCAAGTGAAGCTTTCTCAACTCAGCAGGTCAACTGTTAAGCCTTCCAGCCAGGTCCCAGAGATCCCATTTTGAGCCCTCTCAAAGACTTAGATGTAGAAAACGGTATTATAGAATCAGGAAGTCCCTTTAACGTAAAAACAAGTTCTTTGCTATTTCACCCTCTTCTCCCATTCCTAGGTTGTGTCAATGGAGACCTCGTCAATACTGGGATAGTAACACAGCATCTGTTCACCAGTGATAGTGTTAAATCGGCTCTTCACCCTCCCCTTTTAAAAACCTTTCCCCATATAACCTTTTATACTCCAAAACATTTTGCATTTTTGGATGCTTCCTCTTAAAGTGTGGAAACTTGTCAAACAAATAGTTTAATGAAAGCCTATACAATGTTAAACATAACAAAGAATTATTTCCTAAATCCTAGTATCACATGAGTTTTACAGCACACTTGGCTGAAAGCTAGCAAGCTCTGACTGCCCTGTGCCTGTTTCATGTGCTCCCTCAACACATGCTGTTTGAAGGGCCCTGCCCTCACTCCGGATAATGGCTCACAGTGTAATGTACAGAGGCAACATTTGGTTGCATCTCTCGATAGCTTGTGGCTGGACCTCCGGGCCTGGAGACTGTGCAGGACGTGCGTCATCCTAGTTTTCTACAGATCTCACCACAGGACTTGGCATACCTGCTGCACAGCAGAACTTCTCAGAAAGCCTCCTTGTGCTCAGTTCCCACTGCTCCCACCCACCTCAAGTTCACAGTCGACTCCTGGTCACATCTGCTCTCAGCGTTGTGTGTTGCCTGCAGGAGCTTTGCTCAGGATATAACCTTGAATTGGTTCTCTATTTCTCAATATGATTTATATAATTTATTACTATGATTTTGATTTCCAGTTCTAGCTTTCCTAGTGTTTGTAACTTCTATTAGCTTACTGTATTCTCCAAACTTAATAAGTGTGTTTTTAATTCTGTCACCTATGCAATAATGAAAATGCAGAGCAGAATCCACCATGAGCACTAGGGCAGACTCCTGATGTCTCCAATCAGAGGCCCTGTGCTTTATGTGGAACACATTACAGGGTAGGATCACATGGAACTAGTTCTCACACGTAGACAAAGATCCTTCCTATCAATAAAGATGGAAATTTATGACACTGAGTTAAAGCTAATGCTAACATGATAACGATTTTATCCATTCCTATCTTTTAGCCTGTGTAGGTTAATAATTCATCACAGAATGAAGTTTTATCACATTGAATATTTACAAAACAAACAAAATAATTATAACCAATATTTACTACCTTAGCTTATCATTGCAGATTTTTACTTTTATCATATATATGATAAAATATATTATAATATGTATAATATCATATATCATATATAATAATATATACATGCATATATGTATACATATGCATA
The DNA here is from genome assembly GCA_019843815.1 of Montemys delectorum. Lineage (NCBI taxonomy): Eukaryota > Metazoa > Chordata > Mammalia > Rodentia > Muridae > Montemys > Montemys delectorum. The sequence continues at coordinate 51,528 of JADRCD010217305.1, forward strand.
TACACATATATATTTGGCTGCCATCAATCCCAAGACTTTGGATTTTGCCTATCATTCAAGAGTTTTCCATCACCAGCAGTCCTCAATGGAACTTTTCTTTTTTTTTTTGATTTTTCAAGACAGGGTTTCTCTGTGTAGCCCTGGCTGTCCTCAAGCTCGAACTCAGAAACCCGCCTGCCTCTGCCTCCCAAGAGCTAGGATTAAAGGCGTGCACCACCATTGCCCAGCTTCAATGGAACTTTTAAAACTTCAATAATTGGAGGCGGGAAGACAGTTCAGTCAGTAAGCTGCTTGCCGTGCAAGGTTGAGCGCCGAGTCCAACCTCCAGTGACTATCTAGCCATATGTGCCTGTAGCTGCCAGGGCTAAGGGGGACACAGGAGGTGGGCAGCAGCCTCAAGCTTGATACCAGGGGCTGTTCTCTGGCCTGCACACTTCACACACACACATACACACACACACCCCCCTTTGGTAACTGACTAAAGTTTTAAATTGTAGAATTAAATTCCATAGAAAGTATAAACTGTAGCAATAGTCTTAATTGATATAAGAATATAGACAGGAGCCTGGTAAATGCAGAGGACTGAGGCAAGAGAAGTCAAGCAGATGTGAACTGCACCAAGGGAATACAAGTAGCTGGAGGGCTGGACATGGAGCTCAGTGGTAGGATGTGGTGGTGGTGGTGGTGGTGGTGATGGTGGTGGTGGTGGTGGTGGTGATGGTGATGGTGATGGTGATGATGATGATGATACAACCACTGCCGTCACCCCCGCCACTGTGATTTAACCAATGAAAGGAACTCTCAACTGATGTGCACACAGCTAAGAACACCCCTTTACTCTCTAGACTTCACACTACATACTGTTTCACAGAGTTGAGAAAGAGTATAGAAGTTTCACCATATCTGTGGTATTCTTTCTTCACTGGCACATTTAACTAGAAACGTGAACTCAGTTTTCCCTTTAGCAGCTCCAATCCCATCACTGGCCCCAGGAGACACTTGGCCATGGGTGCTGCGGTCAATGCTGAGGGACACAAGCATCACGGACTTGGACAGCAGAAGCAGTGCCCTCTGAAGCACACGGCCAATCAGCAGCATTCACTCACTGGAAGTTCAACGGCCTTAGGGAGTGTCTTAGTTGACTTCTTTGAAATGTCTCTCTGCTCTAGGTTCATTCATCTCAGACTAAGACATTACACCAGACCACTGATTGCTATGTATTTTCTAAGCCATACACCTATGGCTCCGGTGAGAATTGTAACTGTTTATTGCAGTTGACTCAGTGTTACTGGATATTTGATGATGGGATATACCGAAAAGAGAACCTGTATCAGAAGGAGAACGAAACTGAGCTCGATGCTCAGAAAAGAGTTAGTGAGCTGACCTTGGAACTGTATAAACACACGGTTCCTTCCCATTTAGTTTTCTGCTGGCATAGACAGTTCTGTCTGTACATGATGTTAATGCATCATTTATTTATATCAAAGTCTGCCCTAGACAAGAGTCCTAAAAACACAGCAAGATGACAGTCTTTGTCCCCAGAGGAAAAGCACCCAAGAAAGGCCTCTCTCCTGAACACACCATTCTATCAAATAAATGCTCCGATATCCAGGTTCCAGTCATTGAGCTGAGTCGCCTATAATTACGCTCACCTCCTCCTTCCTCTTCTGCATGCACTGCCTCTGTGCAGCAGCGCCTCCAGGGAAGCAGAAGTGGGTGATGCAAAGGAGCAGTGAAAGAGACTTCCTATAAATTCGGGAAATTTACTTTCCTCTAAAAATTTGATTTTTTTCATTAAAATTTTTTGCATGCAGTAAGTTTACTTAAGATTAAGTCAATGGCACATAAACAGATTTGGTAGAGAAATACTATACTATTTATTTTCAATTCAAATCCCGCATTATTTCATGATCTATTTCTACTATCTAACACCTAATGCTTGTTTTTTTTTTAATTCTATGTAAAATTCAAGATTAAGGATGTAGGTAAAAGTGTACACACACACACACACACACACATACACACACACACACTTTTTTGTTTTGCCATCATCAATTATATTAAAGAAAACCTTAATATAAGCCCTTGCCTGGGATTCTGACTTACTTATTTTTTAGTAAGTGATGGTTTTTATTTGGGGACTTACTCTTGCTCCTTGTTTGAATTCTCCTAAGTCTGACTTTTTTTTTTTTTTTTTTTAAAAAACATAATATGGTTGATCTAATAGGGTAACATAAAGTTTTGTTGGTGAAATGCTTAATACTCAAAATAAAGTTTTATACCAAGAGACACACACTACAAAGTGGTTGTATATTATCAAAATGAATATAAATATTAGGGTGCTCAAATACTTTGTTTTATAGCACATGGAACTAGGGGCTCAAAAGCAGCAATTTCAACAAAGAGATTAGAATGATAGTGTGCTGTTTCTAAATCTTTCAACTATCATGCTACAAATGGATGCCCATTTTTAGAGACAAAAATTGTTAACATACGAACCTTTAAAGTCAAATGAAATTTTGAGAAGATTGGGTGATTTGTTAGCATTCTGCAAGGGAACATAAATCTCCAGATGATACACACACACACACACACACACACACACACACACACACACGAATGAATGATACATATTGACGTCTCTTGCACTTGACATACGGCAGGTGAGAAGAATCATGACTCCACTTTAAAAGTCTATCGCATCCTTCCTGGTCATGTGAGGTATAAAGAACAGTTTAGGTATTAAGAAAGCTCAACTGTCTAGGATCTGTTGTCTAGCACTTTTCTTCTCATTGCTGGTTCTCTCCCCTGCTCCCATAGCAACACAAGAATGAAAAGACAGTTTGAACTATTATGCCTACTTGAAGCTAATATCTTCTAACCAGCCAACAAAGAGTTACCAAGTGACTTTGTTCACTTTATGAAGTGTGCAGAAATGGAGACAGAACGGCACCAGCAGGCCTCTCGGGAGCCATGCTGAAAGCCTGGGTTACTTGTGCATGGTGTCCATGGCGGAGAACTAAGGATGGTGGCTGTTCATGACTTCCCAGGGTTTACCTTTGCTTTGACTATCTGAAAATACTCACTTCAGACAACAGTAAAGACATGAGCAGGGAAAAAAAAATATCTGTTCCTTTTTTTTGTTTTTTTAAAAAAGCTTTCATGTCATTTTCTTCTATTGATCTTTGGAAAGTGTCATGATATGACAACCATTTGGAGAAAAACAAAAGATAGAAGATATAATGGGACAAAATTCAACCTGAGTAAGTAGTTATAATACTGGAATCTCAAGCTATACTTAGCTATAAATAAGAGCTGGTTTTAGTCTCAAGGACTGTGGGGGGGGGGGTGTACATGTGCATGTGCGCAGGAGGAGGGCATTATAAATTTTAGAATGCAATAGCATTTCAAATTCCAAAGCTCTCTCCCTTTGCCCTATGCCCAGTATCATGTATGACTGAGATGGCTGGGGAGCCTAACAGAGAAGGAGGTTGGAAATTTAAGGGTAAACCAAAGAAACAAACAAACAAACAAGAATTCTTATCCCTTACTACTACCTAGGGGCAAGACTATCTAGCTGTAGGTCTTATTATTCACAGGGGATATTCTTTCTGAGAGGGTTTACAAAGAGCTGTGTAGCAGAATCAGGAATTAGTCATTTATAGGTTTCATACTTGGTTTTTGAGTAATACCCAACTATTGCTATCTTTGAGTTCTTTTAAATTAATAGATTATTCTGTAATTTTCAAAATGATAAAGGCCACACACACACACACACACACACACACACACACACTTTAATACAATGCTAGAAACTTAATTTATTACCGGTAAATTTTCAATAATCATAGTTGCTACAGATGATAATAGTGATTATCACCATCTACTCCCCATTCTCAGGAGAAACAAAGACAAAAACTACCACCGCTCTGGCTGTCTCACTTACGTTCCCTGTGCCAGGTATTTATGAACGTTGAAATCTCCTGACATCCTTTGCAGGTACTTCCTGACAGCCCTTGTCAGGAGCTTATGACTATCCAAGCAACTGACTCCTGGCCAACCTGATAAACACATTCTACAAGGACTCACACCGGGACGGTTCACACGCCGGGACAACTTTCACTGGATAATACTCAAAATGTCTGTCCAAGGGGAATCCTAGCAGAGAGTCTGATGTTTGACTAAAGTTAAATATATTTCTTGAAAGCTTAGACTCATTAAATACAGAAAGGTAATTGAGGGGTTTAGGTGATGGCAGATAAAGTGGCTTCGGCTCTTTATGCAGATAAAGGATAGGAAAGCTGGCTAGAATCTAGGCTTGAGAGTGGGACAAGGGGGCTCTGAACTTCAAAATGTCAGTGTTAGCAGAATCACTGGGGGCTTGTGGGAATGGGATGCTGGTCCCTACTCCCAGAGTCTCTGCCTCAGTTGGGCTGTGGAATGGCCCAGATACTTGCATCTCTCCATTTCTCCATTTCTGAGTGGTGCTGCTGTAACTGAATAGGGCCCTAATCACCATGTTTGAGAAAAACATTTTGAGTCCAATGAGGTTTCACTCCTAGGTCTCACAAGTGTAGGACTGTGGGACTGATAACTGATTAACCTCTCTGTAGCCCTGGTTTCTAATTTAGGAGATGGAGCTGATTATGTCCCGTGAACACTGCACAGGACGACATATGTGAAGTGATTATTCTGGTGTTTAACATATATTAACAGCTCCATAGGGTCTCATCACGCATCAATAGAATCAAAAGCTCAATGATCTTTATACATAAAGTATATACAAGTTTCCTTGGATTAAATGGAACTGTGAATATGGAAACAATGCTCACAGGATAGGATAATATCAAAGCAAGTTGGATACAATGTGGTTTTAGTTGTCTTTCAGATAAACTGTTGAGTCGAGCTAATAATATCATTAATATCTCCTTAAGTTCGCAGTAATTCAATCACAGTCGGCACATCAGTGTTAAGGGAATCCATGGTAACCACACAAAGTAAACATCCGCCTACGTGTTAGTACCAGCAATTATTTGGCATTTGTTCCGTTAGTTAAACTGTGTAATAGTGTGCGAGAATCAGTTCTGCATCCCTGGCCCTTTGGAAAGCTGCTTTTTCATGCCCAGGCTCCCTTGCTGGGAGGGGGAATCTCAGCTGTGACATCAGGCACTTCATTCTCTCAGGGCCCCGTGAGAAGTGAGGCAGGACATGTTGGGAAAAGTGTTAAGAATCTATCACTCAGGCTGGAATATTGATAGCAATCATTTCTGTTTTGAAGACAACTGCTAACTTCTTTCATTGTTAACGGCTATTTCTCATGAACACAAAGCTATGCTTCATACTACACCAATTTTTAGATGAGTGTAGCACAGGGGGAAAAAATGAGTTTTCAAATGACTTCTTACTTCAAGAAATACAATCATTTGCTTTTCTTGAAGATTTATATGAGAAAGCAAAGAGATTTAGAAGATAAATAATCTCAAACAAGAACAGTGTTAAATGTGAGTACATCCCACATGCTCTGACAATCCTTCAGTTTAATCCTTTTCTTGGGGCTCTGGAGTCTTGTCTGAAGCAGACCAAAAGATCTCAATCAGTTGACACAGCTCAGTTATGAAGCAGCAGCAAGATGTAGCTATTAAATTAATCTTAAGCTGCAGCATCAGAAAAAGGCATTTTGGAGTAGGGATTGGTTCCAAGTTTTATTCTGGATAATTCAGAAAACTAAAATCAAAGTAGACCGTGAAGGCACCTAAAACAATGAGACTCTTGTCACAGACAAAATGGAGAACAGTTTGCTTAGCAGATCTCCCGTCCACTGGGACTTGGCAAGTACATTTCTTTCTAGGGGAGAGAGACTTGAGGGTAGGGGACAAGGGTGAGAAAGTCACCCACTCCACTGGGCACCACGGGTCCCACTGCTGCGGACTCTTTGTAACTCTGCCCTGAAGAAGGCGCCTTTTCCTGAAGGACATCTTGGATGGTAGCAGCCACTGCTGTCTTACAGCCTAGCAACTAAGGCCCACAGACAGGGAACACTGCACAGGAATGGCACCCTAGCTGTTCTCCTCTCGCAGGAAGGGAAGGAAAACCAGCCTGTAGATGCTGTGAGCACGTAGTTCTCCCCACTCACACCCAGTATGTTTTGCCTCCACCATCTACCCTCACTACAGCTGAAACATGCCTCCTTATGGGCAAAGCTGTGCTTGAATTTAACTTTATTAGACAAGATGTACAACAGGGTTTCTTAAACTGAGGCCAATTGTGAAATATGTTTTACATGACTGCTAGCTCTCTGTGCAATATTTTCCAGGGTAGCAGAGTGTAGAGACCCAACTCTAATTACAACTGAATGAGGTGTTTCACATAATGTTTGTTGGGAAAATTAAATAAAAGGCAAAAACGAAATTTGAGCAGGAAGAGATAAAATATATTTGAATATATAGCGCTCTCCATATAAGGTCAGAGAGGGTGTGGGGAGAAGTCGCTTTCACTGATAGTTGGAAAATTCACAAATTGATTGTCTTTTATTTGTAACAGTGAGTTGAAGGGGTGTTTGTAGGCTAAGGTACACCAGAGCATACTTTATAAGATTATTGTACTGGGCCATCAATGCCTTTTCTGTACAAAAGACATTTTATAATAGGATGTCAAGGAAATGCACTAGGTTCATAAAAATACAAATTCCCCAACATCAGTGACGTAAGCACCGAGTGAGTTCTCTGCCCTCATGCTGTTCACTTGCTGCTGTCATAGTGTGACCCATGACAATGAACTTGCTGTAAAACAACTGAAGTTCAAGATGAACATTTCTGCTGTTGAGAACCAGAAGTGAACACACCCATTTGTTCCAAGTGCTGCCTGTCTTCACATCATATTTAATAGAGTTCTAGTAAACAGCCCATGAGTGCTCTTTCTAACAGGTGATAAGTTCTATTAATGTCCTGCTGTACTCTCAAAATTAAGGGTCCATTATAATCAGGGTGAACAAAAGCCATAGTCTCCATGTGTCTTGACCCTGACTCCACTGACATTACAGGTCATGGGATTTACTAGTTTGTCTGGAAAAAAAAAAAAAAAAAAAAAAAAAAAAGAAAAGAAACAAATAAAGAAAACCTTTCAACGAAGCACACCTGGAATGTTGTCTAAGGTTTCACTGCTAACCCATTTTTACTGATCCCTTTCTTTCTCTGGGTTTCTTGTTCCTTTGGTTACTTCTGTGTTTCCCTTGATCTCTCTGTCACGGAGAGACATAACTGCTGGCCTTGCAGTTCTAAACGGTGCTCTTCCTGCTCAGAAGTGGTGCTGCCTTGCTTTTCTTCCAGGTGGGAGTTGCCTGCCTTTGAGCTGCATATTATCTATTTTTTTATAAACAAAACCAAAACCATTTAACTGACTTAATAATAAAATCAATATCCAAATGGCAAAGAATGAAGATCCTGGAGATGGTAAGGCTCTCTCCACAAAAACAAGACAAACAAAACAAAACAAAAAAACCAAAACAAAAAAAAAAAGGCAAGTCCACCTGAAAACTCATGGAACAAAACTGTAAATTGTGGGGAGCATTCCGCAGGCTCACTTGCAGGATCCAGGAAAGGAGGATGAAGTCTGGGTGGGTCTTGCACTTTGCTGGGTTTCCCTGATCATTTGGTAGGGAAGCACTATATTGTACCTGCACCCATGCATAGGAGGGATGGAAAGGGAAAAGACTGGGTATGGGACAGATGAACAGGCACAGGAGAGAACCAGGAGAGAAAGGCAGAAGGAGAAACTGGTTGAATGGGGGGCATGGTCTGGACTGGTTTGTTTTAAAGGGAACAATATGAATTTGGATTACAAAGAGAAGAATGAGAGTTCCTGATCCTCCAAGATGAATGCCTTTTGTAAGTCTTGCTCTCCCAGTCTGACCTAGCTGTATCAAAGCAGAGGGAGTACAGGGAAGATGTCGCACAAGACAGGAGATTATCATCCCAAATGTTCCAGAGAAAGTCAGGGAAGAAGTCACACAGGACAGTAGATTGGCATGCTAACTGTCCTGAGAGTTCAGTTTCTATTGTACTTAATTTTCAAGCTATTATGTGTTATGAATTTATAACATAAGTTGAACATAATCCATTTGTTTACAATATTCATATACTGTGTGCTACTCTTAACAAATGAGCACTGCTGATGCAACAGCAGAGCTGACTGGGGCTTCAGGGTTATGCGATGTGGAAGCCAGCCGGACGGACGGGACGGAGGGCTTCAGTTGTCAGGTGCCTGTGGGTTCCTGGTCCTCATGGGCTTTACAGAACACCACATCCTTTACTTGGAGGCACACTCTTCCCTTTATTGGCTGTAATTCAAGAATGACTTGGCTTCCTGCAACCAAAGGAGCCTGAATAGTCGCTGAGTCAGTTACATACTAAAGTGGTTGCCATGCCACCCAGGTTCCTACCTGCTCTGCACTGGAGTTGATGCCTTTGAGGTAGACAATAGGTAAGGATGTGGAGGGATCATCTGCACACTACTATTCACTTTAGCACACAGTAATGGCATGTGCATAATGTTATCAGATGTGTATTGGGGGGCAAGGGGAAGAGTATTTTCTGCTGGAGTTGTACATACTTTCCTAGAGTAGGAACTTTATCCTAACCTTTTGCAGAAAACCAGAATGAATTAGCCCAGCGTGCATGATAACCTGCTATGTCATCGCGCCAGGAGTTTGACCAATCCCTTTTCATGGAAGCCTGAAAACGTCAAGTTCATTTTCAAACCCATGGCTAGTTTCATCTAGTTTAAACCAAAAGTAACAAAATAGGAGTTGACTTGGGGCTTAGGGGTGGAATTCTACGGGCCACTGTCCTTAACAGTGGATAATCCATGAGAGGCAGGCGTACCACATACTGCTGTGACAGAACAAAGGTGACAGATAAACTCCTGTGACCAAATTAATTAGAAATGGATGCCTCAGTCTTGTGATCCTGGTTCAGGGTTTGAAAGAATTATATGCACCTCTGGAGCAAGAGCTGTCTAAGGATGACGAGCCCTTGTGCTGCTGGCATCTGGCCGATATGGCGTGCTGCCAAGGGTCTCCAGAGAAAGCCCAGCGTTCAGTGGAGGGGGTGCAGACTACGAATCTGTTCCAGAATTGCCTGAAAGAACATTCCCGATTTTCTGCTGGGAACGCATCAGTTTGGGATATATTCCCCTTACATACTTGTGTGCTATGTTTCCAGGCTGCTCTAAGGAGCCTTGAACCCTTAATCCATCTCCTGTTTTCTTCGTTTCTGTCATACTGCTGAGAAACGAGGTACTGCACAGTGCTGGGTCAGGTCATCTCTGCTTTCTGCCCTAAATATTCTTATGCCCATCAGAGAAGCAAAACTGTTGACTAATTTCAAAGGGAGCTTTTAACATATCCCAATGTGTGAAGCAGTAACACCATGTAAGAGGCAAATGGCAACAGCTAGAAATCTGCAAATAGCTGACGGAAAAAAGCCAAATGTTAAAGAGAGCCCTAAAGCTGTTAATTAAATGACCACATATTATACTAGCTGCTAATTTTAAATAAATCTCTATCTTTGGGTGCTTTTCTCTGAAAAAAATACAGTAGTGTTTGTGAGGAGAGGGGAGGAAGGTACAGACGAGCCACTTGGCGCCTGTGGTCTCTGCTGAATTATAAAATGGGGACAGGAGACTTTGTTGCTCTTTGTAGAGACTTTAAAAAAGAAAAACTAATAACTTTGGAAGCTTATGATAAAGTTTACTGTGGTGAAATGATGCTACATTTCTGATCAGAAATATAATCTGCACCCTTGTCTATGTGTGGTTTACTCTACCAAGTAACCAGAATAAATGTATGAAGGAATAAATAAATAAATAATATATACCTATGCCGGAGTAAACACTTTAGTGTCTAATACTGATTGATGTCTGCTCTATGGATTTTGAAAAAATTTCTTTCCTTGGCAAACAATCTTTGACAAAGATAATGTTAAAAAAAAAAAGCCTGAAATAAAAATTATTCTAACAGAGATTTCTAATTGGTATGTTTAGTTTCTAATTACAAAGGATGTCAATTCTTACAAGTTAATCCTCTTTTTTTTTTTTTTTTTTTTTTTTTAGGGAAGAGAAGAATATGAGATTAAATGTAAAGGAAGACAGCAAATCATGTTAAGTTAAATGTTAGAGCAACAGAACATGAAGTACAGAATATTTCAGATATTCTGATTTAGATATAACTCTAGGCATTCTGTTTTAACTCACATACTTCATCTTGCAGGAGTGGTCTTTTATTATTGAAACTTTTTTTTTATTTGATACACAAAGTAAAAGCCAAAGTAATAATGACTTTTAACTTCTTATACTTACTATTGGTTAATTTATTAATTTATACCTACTTTTTATTTTTATTTTTTAAAAAAGAAAGGTTACCAGAACCTTCATCTGGTAATTAAGGGTAATTAAGATACCAGTATTACAAAGATTGCCTTTCTAAATCTTTAAAGTATTCCTGTGTTATGTGTATTATTCTACTATTAGCAATAATAATGAAAAAACTTCAACAACAACAAAACTAGATACATAATCATGTAGGTATGTGAGTTTTTCCTCCAGACCAAAATCTATCCTAGGGGAAAAAAATTCAAATAAAAGGAAATGTTCTGAAGCAGATGTTTTGTGTGACTTCCACATACTCCTCCGAAACATCCCAGGGTTTAGATGAAGATGGCTCACGTTTCTCAGAACATAGGGGAGCCCTGGTAGCTTCTGCTCTCTGCTCTTCCTACTTGCTTATCGTGGACCCAGAAAGCAGAGCCGCTTCCCTCAGAGTATGATCCTGTCTATTGTTTTTAAACATGGCTTTAGCATGAAGATATTTAAGGACAAGAAATTCAGTATTTGTTAGCCGATCTTAAACTAAATGCCCCGCAATCGATGGCTGGGTATGGGGGAATGTGAAAGCAGCCTTGCAGTGTGCGCTTGGCCGTGAGCAGGAAGCTATGCTGAGGTTCCGTGGTGTGGAGAGCAGTGATCTCTTCTACACTCCTTCTAACAATAAAAGATAACACCTGCATGATTTAATCCATCATGGGACATTCAGAAGAGACTGAGCTGCTGCAGAAAGCTGAGAGGATTGTTTTGTTTGTGGATTATACTTTGGTTAAAAGAATAGAACACTGAGTTTATTTTATTTTTGTATATACATGTTTCAAATCAAGCATATAATAGTCTACTGGTGATAAAGTCGTCAGGGTTTTTTAAAAGCAGGACAATTTTAATGTCTTTTTCATTATTTGGCAGAATCAATCTTAAAAGGATCGAATGACAAAATATCCAGAAGTGATATTCATCACACGCCTTGTAGGCAAAACATTTACAGCATCCTCAAATTTTGGGACTGGAATGAAACCAAGTAAGTGTGTATGGGGACCTAGAAAGGTAGAAGCTCTCCGCTTATTACCACCTCGTCTCCGCTGTGGAGACGGATTCATCTGGGAACTTACTGCTCAACACTTTCTTTCCACACCTGCAATTTAAAATTTTTTCAATCATTTTCCTGTGAAGATGTCTCTCTCACAAGGTGCTGATGCTTTCCTGAGCACAGTCAACACGCCCTTGCAGCAATGGGAAACCGATAGGAGCTGAACTACGGGGAGACACAAAATGGTCTCTTTTCTAAAGAGTTTAGTCTTAAAGACTTTTCTTGCAGGGGACCAAAGAAATGGTTCTGTTAAAGCCCGGCAATGTATTTATAGAGGTCATTTGTGAATGGCCGGGGAGCTAGCAATGTGCACTATGGATAAAGAATGTTTGCATGGCTCATTTCTTTAATGGGAAAGAAACTATTACTTAAATGAGTTAGAAGAATTTAGTTATTCATCTAGATATGATGATACTATGTTTTATTTTTTAAAAGATGTATTAATTAAAAAAAACTAAAGAGAACGGACTAGAGAGATGGCCGGTGTACACTGATCTTGCATAGGTCCTAAGCTACATTCCCTACTGAGTGGCTCACAGCGGTCTGTAACTCCAGCTGCAGGGCATCTGATGCCCTCTTCTGTCCTGCATGCCCTTGCAGCTACATGCACAAACCCACAGAGAGACACACTCATATACACATGAGTGAAAAGAAAATCCAAATGCCGCAACAATCTCATGTCTTGTTTAGCTTAATGAAGGGGACACTGCACACTGGAACTCACTATCAAGATTAAAATTCCTCGCAGTCAACAAGGACAATGAGTAGAGTTTCTTGTCAAGAACCTAATTCCTGATTCCATATGATAGTGAGGACAGCTCCAGGTGAGTCCGTGTACAAGGGACTATCCTCCTCAGAACCCCAGAAAGCCGGTGCACTTGGAATTCATCCTGCTCCTAGGGACTCTCTGAGCTAAGAGGGAGGCAGCAGGTTTCCTCTACAGGAACTATCTTGCTTTATCTCTAATGAGAACAGACTGCCACTACCAGGCTCTAGAAGGAGGCTCAGAAGTTATTTCCCAATTCCCTTGCATTTTTCTATAGAAAACGCAGTGTATGGATTCCAGAATTGTACCCACATCCATGTGCTATGCATAAGACTTTCAGAGAGCTTTTCTTTAGCTCTGGAATACATGGTTTCTCCTGGCATTTGCCAATAAAGAGAAGAGGAAGAAAATTTAATGGCTTGCACGAGACCTTCCTGATCATGCCTTTCCATTCAGCCTGGCAGAGTGGGGCTGTTGCCTTAGGGGGCTAATAACTGCCGTGGTACAGGTGAGTGGGGGTCCTCACTCTGGCACAGTTACCAAGCTTGGCTAGAAACCCATCTGAGTCTCAGTCTAGACAGAACATTTCATGTCACTTTTAAACAGTAGAGTTCTACTCTAGATATGTTCACCATCACTTATCAATGAACAACCACTTGGTGAAGAGAGACTGAAGGAGCGTGCTCTGGAATACACTGGAATTCTGGCGCCATTGGAAAACTGCATTTCAGCTTTCCTGCCTTAGTTTCCCCATCTGCGAAACAGAAATAATACTAATAATTCTGTAAGCAGATTGTAAGAATTGATTAGCTCATAGTAGGCACTTGGTGAATACAACTGTTGTTGTTATGTAACATAAGAAGTGTGCTGGTCTGAGTAGCAAGCAGGTAAGCCACTGAGAGTGCAGTGTACACAAAGGCTGAAAATCCTGGCCCTGCAGACTGGCTTTTGGCATCTTACCCACGTATCTTCTTGGAACTACTAGGATTTGTTTCTGCCAAGAATTCTGATGTGCAATGTCATGTTAATCATCCACTTTTATCATAAAATTAACACTAACTCTCAAAAGGGTGCTAAGTCCACATCTAAGGCTCACTGCCAGAACCTATGGCTTTTACATAAAGAGTTAATGTTATATAGCACTGTTGTGCTTTGGAGTTGGGCTTATTAACAAGGGGTTTCCGGAACTGACTTCCTGAACATTAATTAGTATGTAGCTGGCAGCAGATATGGAAGCCAGCAGCACAAAAGAGCTGCTCTTTCTCTTGGCTCTTCTTATGTGTTTTTCAAGTCTAGCATCTTACTTTCTTATTTCTTAGACTCTGGTGTGTCCAATACGGCTACAGAGTAAACAGGAAGACAGTGTGCGTAGACAGCAGGTGGAGCCTGTCAGTGCTGTTTCTGAAAAGGAGAAATGGTGTAACAAACAGCAGAGTTCAGGGTGTGAGGCTAGAGCTTCTATGTTACCAGATCTCTAAGCGATGACATGGGAGACACACACACACACACACACACACACACACACACACTCTACAGGGGAGGGGGCA
>JADRCD010217305.1:65317-79973 GCA_019843815.1 Montemys delectorum
TTCTGAAAATATTGAGTGCACTGGCCTTAATCTCTGGATATTATCCAGCCCCCAAACTCCACTGAAACGGACTTTAACCTAGATGCCGTAGGACCTGGGGGTCATTTACTATTTGTTTCCTAATTTCAATTTATTTTTAATATACAGATTATATTTATAATACAGAATGTTATTTAGTATATTTATGTGTAATTTTTAAATCAGGGTAATTAAGTATACCACTTCATATGCTGACTAGTTTTTCATAAAACATATAAATATTTTTAACATACAGTCTGATTTTATTATAATCTGTCTGATCTCTGTACTTTAAGACAAATAGCTCATTCCATTGTCATTGCCAGCGATGGTCAGCTCCGAGTGAAAGCATAAAGAAACACAACTTTGCATATATAACCAGAGATGGATAACATCGAATTACATTTGATACTTTGAAAAAGTTCATGCAAATTCCACGTGAGAACTATATCAGTTAAACATCATCCTCATAGGAAGACATAGGCCTGCATATGTATCCTATCCAAATGAGGATGCAGGATTCTTAATGGTGCAAACAGAAATACCTCACTGTGAGTCTCAGGAACTGAAGAGGGCAGCACAGTGGGCCTTCCATTCGTTCTGAGCCAGCCCAGTGAGATAAGAGAGTCAGGGGACAGAAAGGAGTGCAAACCTAGGCAGGTGAAAAGAGATTTCTAGTCCTTCAGGTACAACTAGAAACTACTTCTTAGTGTCCCACCACCCACTTTCTAACATGCCAGGGTCAGGGTGCCACATGTGCCAGCAGAGACAAAAGAAAAGATGCCGGGCGGGTGAGATGGCCCTAGTGGGTAAGAGCACCAACTACTCTTCCCAAAGTCTTGAGTTCAAATCCCAGCAACCACATGGTGGCTCACAACCACCCACAATGAGATCTGATGCCCTCTTCTGGTACATCTGAAGACAGCTACAATGTACTTATTTATAATAATAAATAAATCTAAAACATAAAAATAAAAAAGAGAAGGTGCCAAAGTAAGGTTGAAGAACCTCAGGTGCTGTCCCAGAGGGGGACAGGCGCGTGCAGACTGCTGTAGACGTGTGCAGTGAGCTACCCAATCCCTGTGACTACAGATATGAGGAGTCTTCAAGACGAACTGAAATACAAAGGCTTTAGGAAGGCTAGCTGCCGTTGGGTGAGGGTTCTGAATGGTCTGGGTGGAACTGAGCAGACGCAGAGGGTAGCTTGCCCAGGCTTCGCGTGGTTGAACCATGGCTTTAGTCCCCAGGGCTCTCAGTCTTGGACTGGTGTCTTGGTTTGCAAATAGAGATTGAGTCCTGGAAGCTACAGCACTCTCCCAGAGAGAACTTTCTCAGGGTTTCCTTTAGTTCCTGCTTGTTTATGATTGATATGGTTTCCCTTCCAATAAATTCACACTGACTGTGGTTCCTGGAGTCAGGGGAGATGAGTGTGTTGGTCTTGGCAATTTACTGTGTTCCTGCCTGGGTGAAAGTGTAATATATGGAAGAGAAGAGGCCGCCATTCCAGGGCAGCCTGGCTATATTTACCTCTCCCAGTACCCAGACTTAACTTGCTTCTTCAGAACTGTTTTTCCTTTCAGTTTATCTCTTTCTGTCTTTGGCAGTTAGAAACTATTTATTTTGAGAGAAAAATAATCTCTGAACTGTTTATCAGTTATTTTATAATCTTCTTCCCTCTGCTTGGACAGAAGGAGTCGATGTGGCTACCTTCAGGGGTACTGAGGATAAAGCATACCTCTGCCACACATAAGTGTATCATTCCATTGCTTAAGGTTGGGAGATTTAATCTAATACTTAGTGAAATAGAGTCCACTAGACTCAGAATATCAGAATTTCTTTTAAATCAAGTCTGAGGACAGATGAAATACGATTTTCCTTCTTTGAAATGTCTTTGGCTACATAGTGAGATTGAGGCCAGCCTGGGACTATACAAGTCCTTGTTTAAAAAAACAAGTTTAAAAACTAACCAGTATCCTAAAAATCCTGAAATAAAAATTATATACACACAAATACAGATATACACAATGACAACCCCTCCCCTCGGGAGACTTAAAAATAATATATTAGAGGAAGGATAGAGGCCACTGAATTTTGAGATTTTTCTCATAATGAAAGTGAACTGGGTAAACATTTTCTCACTTTGAATATAATGTTAAATGATGGTGGAACACATTTTCTGTATGAAAGTATGATATCCTGGCCTCATGTGGAGAGGACAGTGGTAAATTTAGAACGAAACACTTTTTTTTTTTTTCTAATTTTCTAACACAGCTTACCAAAGTAGGCTACGAGTTTTCAATCTCTATCATTACATATTTAATATTTGAGAATCTTGTCACTCTCACACAGATTTCCCCTTGTTCTTCTAAAGTGAAAAAGCTAATAAACTTTATAGACAGAGGAAGAATTATATATGTCTGTTCAGAGTGTGTTTGATGGATAAAAATTCTAAAACGCAAATGCGTAAGAAGTAAGGAAAGTAAGCAGACCTTCCAGGCAGTCATTATGTAGGCCAGTTGGTTTCAGTAGCTAAGCGGAGCCCGGCTCACCTGGTGAAGGCCTCTACCTGCTCCCTGTGTCAGAGCTCACTGACACGGTTGGCTCAAAGCAAACACCAGACAGCATGCCACCCAGTGCTGGCCAGTAATTGCACCAAGCCCTTAACCTGAATCTGAAAAATTCATGATCTCTCTCCTGTGTTTTCTCCTTATTTTTTCCCATGTTGTAATCCATGCATAAGTTAAGAGGTTCTCTTAGGCATGGGGAAGGTGGTGTAAGACTGTTCTCTACAATGTGTGTGTTTCTGATGGGCTCTGTTCTTCCTGACTCTGTTCAACAGGCCAGCAGTTGAGAGATTAGAAACTCTAGCCTCATCAATGCCCCACAGAGTAAGTTCAGAGGCAAATATACTTAAGCAAAACCTCTAGTGTCATGGGCAAGTCCAGTGTTGGGGCAGCTCCTCTTAATTTTCAGCCTCCTCAATAAGAATTTGGACACTAACAGGCTTCTAATGTATCAAAAAGCCAAGACTTACAGAAACGAGAACATTTCTTATATTTTCCCCAAGATACTTATCTAATATTGTTTTCCTAGAGTTTTTTCATTTGAACATGTAATTAAAAAATACAGTACTTACACCTTTGTAATGGCTAGTACTGGCTGTCAACTGGAAAGCTTCCAGAGTCACCGGGGAGGCGAACATCTGGGAAGCAGCATGTGAGGGAACTTACAGGCTGGGCTGAGTGAGGTGGGGAAACCCGCCCTGAGGACTCTCTGACTCTCCTGGCAGCTTCCTGGGCTGCTTACAGAGGAGTACTGCGCTGTGCACTGCCAGGAGCCATACATTTGCCTCCCACAGGGCTCCTGCCGACACAGTTGCCCCCGCCTGCTTCCCGTGAGTGGCCTTATTTCAAGGAATACAAAATGGAAGCAGCCTGCTTCCTTTAAGTTTCTTTCTGTCATGTATTTTCTTACAGCAACAAGAAAATAACTAATACAATACCAGAAAAGACTAATATTTTATTGCTGCTGATCAGACATTTTACTGGTCAAGTCACAATTTGTTTGTGTCATGGTGCTATCTAACAAAGTATAACAAATCAAAACAGAATAATGTGTAAGTAAAACTTTATATCTGATAATGCCACATTGGATTGGTGTTACTGACATCTTTACCCCACTCAATCAACCTCTTAGAGTGATGTCCTTTTCTCAAGAACCTAGGTTTCCTTCAGAGGCACCTCAGTCAGGGCCATGACATGCAGGCTTAAGAACTGGATAGTAGCAAGCTCTAAAGCATGTTAAAGACCACATTGAAGATATGATTAATTATACATATTTAAAAATTAATTTTCATGGTAAGATTATGTCTCTTAAACGAAGAAGACGTGGAAAAGTTCACAGACACATTGACCTAAGCTAGACTGATTCTTTTGATTATTATCACAGGTAGGAATTAGTTCCACTAAATGTTAGAGATCACTGCCAATACTCTTTTAAAAAGAAAGCCCTCCATTTTGATATCAGATAACAACAAATGTTTTTAAAGTTGAATTTTAAAAATTCAATAAGATAATTTTCTCTATTAATATTGTATTATTTTAAGTCAGAAAATTTTTCAGTAGGTCTAACTCTTTTATGTTGTATATTAATGTAAGTATATATTTTCATGGGTTTGTATGCACGCACCCAAGAGTGTGTGTGTATGTATGTGTGTGTGTGTGTGTGTGTGTGTGTGTGTGGTCAGCCTCCTGTACTTCCTTTGAGATCATGAGTAATTAACTCATCATTTACCTTCAGGTTAAAATTGTTGCTAGAATTGTATTTTTCCTTGTGGTTCTAAAGACTGACCCCATAGCCTTGGGTACGGAAGGCAAGTGCTCTCTCTAGCCACACCAAGTCACCTCTTCCCAGCACTCGTACACTACACTTCACACAGTCAACATAAAGGGAAGAATTTACCACAGATATACAGATTCTATAACAGCCATTAGTCCCTGCTTGTATAAGTCATAATTCTGCCCATAACTGGAACAGGAAACTGTGACGAAGTTGAAATGTTTGTTGATCTGGGTACTGCTCTTGGATTATGTTCACCTTATCAAATTGTGTGTTTATAATAAATTCACATATTCTCCATTGGTCTATACCATATACCAATAACAACTTTTTGAAAAGTTAAAAAAAATTAAAATTATAGTAGAGCATTATACATGTCACTTAGAATATTCTGCTGTTTTGGTATTTTATAAATTAAACGATACTATCAT
This sequence comes from Montemys delectorum, assembly GCA_019843815.1. NCBI lineage: Eukaryota > Metazoa > Chordata > Mammalia > Rodentia > Muridae > Montemys > Montemys delectorum. Next base: position 70,105 of record JADRCD010217305.1, read on the forward strand.
ATTAATAGGTACATATAAAATATAGAGATGAATATATTCAGTGCAGCCCAAGGCTAATTATTTCACACTTCATCTAAACACATGTCCTAGTGCAAAGGTTAGGGACAGTACTGCATACATCTGAGCTTCTGTTAAGACTTAGCTATGGCTGCATGAGCTTCTTCCAATGGGACAATTAAACCATGAGGAGATCACATGGTCAAAAACCATGGGTGTCTGTCTCATCAATTCCACTATGCTTTATTTGAAAGATAGACCAAATTCTCCTTTCTTCAAAACCAAATGTCCCTGGAGAATGTGTGTGCATCAGTGTAACTGTACCCTAATGAAATTTCTGAAGGCTTTAATAAATTATTCACGATCTTTAAAATACTTACTTTTGAAAAATGATATGAGTTTCATGCTAAGAAATTCAACTGCTCTGGTCTCATTTAAGGTACAATTTAATAATATTATCAAATAAAATAAATACTATTAAATAAATTAAATAAATAGTATTACACCAATCAGCATTTAAATTAGTTCTGTAAAACCTACTTAAAGGCTGCTCTTAAAGTAAAACTTCAGGACATGGAATGTGGAAAAATGAAAATATAGAATAAGGAGATATTTAAAGATTTAAAAGAATTCAGATGAAGCAGAGTCTGCACCTGAGTTTTTAACAAAAGTCCACTCTGGAATCATCCTTCCAGCTCCCTGCAGATGTGCTGAGACAGCGGAGGCCATTCTGCTGTGCGACACAAACTTCAGCATCCTAGATCATGAGCTGATTCCCATAGATTGTGATGAAGGCCAGGGTCCTCCTGTGTGCCACAGCCCAGCCATGCTTCATCTCAGACACCAGTCTCAACTGTGAAGAATTCCTATGGAAGTCTAGCCTGCCTTCACCACACCTGCCTAAACTCTTCATTCTCTCTGAAGCCTCCTGATGACTCCCCAGCTCTCGATACCTTTCCTTCTCTGCTCTTTATGGTATTATAAAGATAACCTATATGGCAGGTAAGTTCTCCATCTTGTTTGATGGGATGAGTAGGTACAGGGCAAACTATAACTACTGCATTTCCTCACTGTGTCTTTAAAACTGTCTCAATTCCAGTCTTTATTTATATGTCTAATTTACAGTTCAAGGAAAGGTTCGGAGAATCTAAACAATCCCCTTATCTTCATACACATGTTTAGATATGTCATGATATACTTCAAAGCAATTAGACCCTCTGCCTTCAAGCACACACAGATTTGGAGAAAATGGTGTTATCATCTTAGAAAACCATGGGGACTTTCCCATGTTCTCATTCCCAGCTAGTGCCCAGAGCTGGGACTAGACCTCGACTCCTCAGAGCACTGTTCCAAGCCTCACTGAAAACAAGCTCAGTGCTTTCAGGTGTGAGCCGTACTCATTAAGCACCTAGCACAGAGCTAGGAAAGGATATGGTTAAGGGCCAAAGATGCAGGTAAATTCAGGTTATGCTCCCCCTGCTAACAGAGAACATATTTCTGTATGAGCCTAATAGTAATAATAGAGATGTTCAAGGTCTACTGGGCTGGAGAGATGGCTCAGCAGTTAAGAGCACTGGCTGCCCCTCTAGAATACTGGAGTTCAATTCCCAACACCCACATGGCAGCTCACAACTGGAGTCTGCAACTCAAGTTCCAGGGATCCACCCTGCCAGGTTTGCATGTGGTGCACATATCTGTGCATGCAGGCAAAATACCCATGCACATAAAATAAAATAAATGAATCCTTAAAAAGAGTCTACAATTGTTCCCCGCCCCCTCCCCCCACCTCTTGCTCCATCCTGACTCGCTTCCGTTCCGGCCCATAGGTTTTTTCTTCATTATGGATGGTTCTGAGTCACCATGTAGTTGCTGCCCCCAGAAGAGCAGTCAGCACTCTTAACCGCTGAGTCATCTCACCAGCCCCAAGTCTACAATTGTTAAGACTAAAAGAGCCAATGAATACTAAACTACCAAGATGTAATGAAAACTAGTCTCACAGTCCTCGCAACCAGTTTATATTCTAATAATTCTCCTTCATTACATAAGCAGGTTCATCACAGAGCCAAGTCCACATGTCACATGTGCACACCCTCCACACAGTGACTATGGCCCTCCAGGCACTTCAGCAAGGGACAGTCTTCTCCACTACTTGTTACGTTAAGAGTACCATGGCAAGGACATCCTAAAAACAACATCAAGAATTCATTATCCCTGCCCCTAGAAGGTGTGGCTGCTGTGTCACATGTGCATCGGTAGGTGGCGGGGGCGGGGGGAGGGCCTACGTCTGTCTATGTTCAGTGTTCTGACCTATGAACATGTGAATGATTAGTAGCTTAACATTCCCTGGAAAAAAGAAAGTCTGAGACGACCACCAGTCCAGCAGATGGGTCCTGGACAGGGGACTCGCTTGAGACAACCACCAGTCGGGTGTAGCATAAGCACAGGAGAGGGCATGCTCAAGATGACCCCTGCCTGGCACCATAATGCACAAGCAGGGCATAGCACTCCTGGGACGACCCCAGACACTCAGATCTTGGATGCCACTAAGAGGAGCTAGTAAGTGATGGAGAGATGGGAGAGAAAGAGAAACAGAAGGGTATGGGTGAGCACAGTGATGAGAGGCAGAACTGGAGACTAAGAGGTAGTAAGGAATAGCCTAATATGAGTAGCCAGTGATGCCACTTAGAGCCATGGTGGGGTCCTGGCCGGTGCTGCCACCCAGGGCCACATCTAGGCCTGTGGCCCTGAAGCAGAAGAGATCTGTAACCACCAAAGGCCAGGCAGATGTCCCTAGTCTGGGCTGCCTTCTGGTGATATGTGATGTCTGAGGACTTTGTAGAACTGGTCCTACCCCTCACCTGAAAATCATGGGAGAGCTGGCCTTGGGGCCATAAGAGCTGACCATGCCACTAACCAGCTGTAGTATTCAGGAGAGCGGCCAAGCACATTGCAGGCGGGTGAGCCACCCCTGAGGATATGGGCAGCGGAGTCCTACCTCTCATCTCCAATGTGGTGGCATTGTCTAGGGAGAGACCCCCTCCCCTCTCTTTGCCCTCACCCCCAGGGGCAGGAGACGGGGCAGGAGACTGGTCATGAGAGCAGGAGAGCAGGCCCTGCACCTCACCTGGGCAGCACAGTAGATTTGGCCCTGGATGTGGGCTTCTGGTGACATGGGATGGGAGATCTAGCCCTGCTGCCTGGTAGCTGTGCAGTGAAACTGATAGGGAGACATGCCCTACTCCCCTCCCTGCTCCCTCACCGTCTATGGCAAGCAGAGCTGGGGTCATGAGAGTGGGAGAACTGGCCATGTCCCTCACCAGCTTCAGCACTTGGTAGAACAGCAGGGTAGAGCTGGCCCAGGTAGCAAGGCTTGCTGATGAGACAACCCTGAGGAGAGTCAGTGGTAGTCTGACCAGCTCAGATACCTGAGGTCCAGATCCAGGTCATTGACTTGGTCCACTGGGATATCTGCCTCAATGATGAACTGCTGGAGTGAATGAAGTTGCTCAGCTGGCCCTATAGATCCCAAATTGCAGGATCCCCATGACATAGAGCATCAACAGGATACCCAAGAGGAGTCCCTGTGAGGTTCCAGGATAAATCCCAGATCAAGCAGAAGCCAGAGGCCTCGTACCTGACTAATAAGTCATTGCAATGAACATTTGCAAGCAGAGAAGTCTATACTGTGGGACTCAAGCTTCCACAGCAAGGTATTTTTTTCTTTCTTGGTGAAGAGGTTGCAATGGTAGGGGCCAAGTACAAGAGGAGGGAGACATGAGTGCGATCGGGGTGCATAATGTGAAATTCACAAGAACCAATTAAAAGTTAAAGAAAAAGATTTCATTATCCTTCAAATAATCCAGGCGTCACTGGAAGAGGGCAGGAACTCATGGCACTCCTTTTATTCCTGTCTTCTTTTCCTCTGGGGTTTCGGGTGAACCGTCTGCTGTATTTATAAATGACAGGACATAGGAGAACAAAAGGAGGACATTATAAAAAACGAAAGCCTTGGAAGGGCGAGGGAGGAGGCAAACTTGTGTCTCTGACAGGGAGATCGGGAGATCAAGAAATATTCCAGTCACTACTATCATAAAACAGATTAAAATCTAGGTTCAGTGACTGGTTTCACATTTGCCACAGATAAGGTAACTGCCAGTCACTTTCATATTTTATTAAATGATAATTAACCTACTAAAGGCAGTGAACCTAGGACTGTTCCGCCCAGCACAGGAGCACCTGACTGATAGTTCAAACTGACAGGTGCCAGAAATGTAAAACACAGACCATGCTGCATAGGTAGTATGAGAAAAATATTTCATAGACAATATGAGTTGATTATGGGTTGAAGTGACAGTATTTTCATTATATTGCATTAAATGCTATTACAATGAATCTTACTAGTATCTGTTCACTTTTTCAATGTGATAACTAGAAAATTCTAAATTACTTATGAAGCTCTCATCTGTGACTTGCATTCTATTTCTGTAGGACAAGGCTGGCAGATAGTAAGAAATAAACATATTGCACACAAATAGCAATACATAACAATTACTCTCTTTAATTTAAACAGGAAAGGCTAAATGTCATTAAGAATTCCACTGGCAAATTGCAATTGAGAAACATGTTTATTTGATGTTAAGCAGAATGTAATTAGCATGTTAGAGAGCTATATTAAACATTTTTACCTTTTAATATCAATGTCCACAAATCTATGATTTAAAGAGTTTAATTCTAGGGGTTGGGGAAATGGCTCAGTGAACAAGGTACATGACGGCCTGGGTTCTGAGTATCCCAGAACCCTCCAAAGAGCCTGACATGGTGCTGGAATACATACCAGCACTGTGAGGAAGGAGACATGGATCTTCTCAAAAAAAGCAGAAAAAGCCAGCTCCAAGGTTCATGAGAGACACTGTCTCAAACCAAAAGGAGCAGGGTGATACAACACTTGAAGCAGAAGCACTTCCAGGAAACCCTCCTGCATACAATCCCTCTGTCATCACTAATACTGGTCTCCTTGCTAACCTCTTCCCCGTGACACCTATTTCCTATACACTGCTGACTTTGCCTTTGGAAGACAAACTTGATTTCTCACTTTCTGCCTGCACCATCAGCAACTCCTAAATTTATAGCAGAAAGTCTAACTGTAGTGAAGCTTTTAACATTGCATTTCAAATCACCTATACCCACCACTTCTGAACTTGTCAATATCCAGTCTGCTACTGCACAGGATGCCTTGCCCAAGGGGGAACACATTCCCAGCCCTGCCTCCTCTACGTGCCTGCGTCACATGTAGGCTAGTGATCTTAGGATGGCCTCTCTGTGCTTTGCTGGTGGCTGTGAAATATATTCACATGTCCCACTCATATTGCATTGTGTGGGTCTGCTATCTAATGAAGATCATTTTGAGAGCAAATAAGGATAACATTCAGAATAAAATTTTGTGCTTTTTTAAACATGGACATGCAGAAGCTAAAATAGTACTGAACAAATAACAAAGACATCTGATTACTGTTAAAATTTTAATTTATGTATTTGGTAGAAACATAGATTTCATAGCATCACTTACACTAAATAAAATCTCTATTTTCAAGTTGTACAGTCTCAAGACAGCACAAAAAAGGTATTATATATCGCATACCACAAGCTGAATTCTCTTTCAGCTTCTCCAGTGATCCTTCACTGTTTGAAAGTAAATTTAAAAAAAAATTTAAAAACCCTCCTATTCTTAAAATGTCCTGTGAATGAAACTATCTATTTAAAAAAATCTTCCTTTCAAAAATAATTGGTTAAAAAATAAAAGAAAAAATAGTACAATAAATTATTTTAATGTATTTAATAGCTATATCAAATGTAACATAGGCTATGAGTCTCATACTTAAACATATGTGTGTCCATGTCATTTATCTTCCAGTATGAAATTATGAAATTACATACATATTTTCAGCAAACTAGTTTGCAAATATAAAACCCCCAAGATTCTAACAGCATTACATTAGCATGTTGATCTCAAATCCCTACATATACCCTAGGATATAAGAAAGAACAATTCCTTCATATGTAGTGGAAGATTTACCTAGTTTTATAATTTTGTCTTTTATAACAATTTTAAGAATTTACTAATATGGGTCCAATTAAAGAAAATAAACTTATTGGTTATGAACAAAAGATAGTTTATAAGGATGTTTCAGCTACCGAATTAGGTTAAAGGAAATATATTTTTTACTTAGTCAAATATTTCAAATATTTATATCTATACTGCTGAAATCTACTTTACTAGTGTAATGAGAATTTACTTTAAAGTCTGTAATGATAAGTCACTTAATTTGAAATGAATTTCATTTTGGAGATTTGGTTTTGACTTGTCATGTTGATTAAAATGCATTACAACATGGAAATGAAATTATAGAATATTATCACATAATGAGACTTACTTGTACACAGCGCATGCTTCCTACCCTTTCAAGTCTGGTGAGTTTCATGAAAATACCGTGAATGAGACAGGAGGACAGCGGGAAGAAATGACAGTCACACAGGGAAAGGAGAAGTCTCTCAGGTTGGAGGAGAAGACAGTGTGGAGGCATTTCCTCATAGAGAAGTGGGGGCCTTAGAGGATCCAGCCCAGTCCCTTCAGATACCACCAGAACATCTACCCTCCATGACCTCAGAACTGGGAGGCGAGCTACTGAGAGCTGCCTTGTGGCAGGAGCTACAGCACCTCCTGAGACATTGCTGGAGGAGTCTCCATCATCACTCCTGCTAGCTAGGAAGGGTTCACTCTGCTTCCTCAGGCCGGCCCCAGCCTGCAAGATCTTAGGTAAGATACACAGACGCTTTGAAGTGTTTGCTGAACTCAAAACTTGCGTATACTATGTGTTCTATGCTTGTCTGGGGATACAAGCCAGTACTCTGCCAGTCTCTCCAGTGGTGACAAAGCTACCATGGTACATTATTGGGAAACAGTGGGAAGAAAATAAAATGAAGGAAATCTCAGAATGAGGGAGGCCCGAGGCCAGAGCCCCGCTACTCACACTTTCATCACAAGCTTCAGCAGACGGCTGAGTGTTCATGGGTCACAGTTACCTCTGTGTCCTTCTGATATAGGACCAGAAGCCAGATTTCTCAAAAGAACTGGACAAGGGAGGAACAGGCATGGCCTGTGGGTAAACACACATCTTCCAATATGTACAGAATTATTTTAAAGTTCAATCTGAAGGTGCCTGGAAACTTCCAACAGTGGGCAGAGAGCTAACGAACCTCCTCTGTCTGCATTTGAATCTGACCTCTGGCTAACCCCAAACCTGTCCCCATGATAAGTACAGGCACATGTCGATAATGTCGCTGAGAAAACACTTCTGATGGAAGCAAAGGCCCTGCCTGGTTGGATGTCACTTCGAGTGCCCTGGAGTTTTGTCTCTGGACTGAACCTTGTAGGGGAGTAAGCAGGGATGTGCCTCTCTTCGTCTGTTAGATGTGGAGGTAAGCTGAGGCACAGGCCACGCAGGCTCCTACAGAAGTGTGCTGCAGGTCAGTGCCCTCTAGAAGGTTGACGGTAGCCATCAAGTCCTCTGACGGCATTGTTCCAACGTGACCCCTAATGGCGAACAATGCCTGAGGGTAGTCAGGGCACCTGGATGTTTAATTTTAAACATTTTTCTTTTTTTTTTTAATCTTAGGGCTTCAAACAAGCCAGGATAAAGAATTCATTTCTTTTCCTTTTCTTTTACCTTTTAATTGCCTTTAAAAATAAAGATTTACTATGTAAACTCCACACTACCTTCAAAAATGGGATCCTCCTGCCTCCACCTCTCCAGCACGGGGACTATAGGTGCATGTGATGATATCTAGCCTACAACTATATAAAAAGGCATGTACAATTGAAAATATTTTATTTATTCATCTGAAAAGCATTTTTAGAAAGTTCATTAGAGCTGCTTTGTGGCAACGATTTCCCCACTGCTGCCTATACTAGGAAGTTTGCAGTGCTTATGCCCTCCACTAACAACTCCGATTAAGAGGACTACACTTGGTGTGAATGGAGACTTGCGGGCCAGATACCCGTTTTTCCAAGAGTACATTATGCTGGGCTGGTGAGGGGACAGACAGTACATGCCACTCTGGTAGGCTAAGACAGAAAGGCAGGTTCAGAAGAACCGAGAACACAGTTGGGTGCCTGATGGGTTAGCAATACTTTCCTAAAGGTGTATTTTGTGAATGGTTTTATCCTGGCTTGGTCATGGTTGCCAAGGAGAATGAGGCACTGAGAGTACCCAAGCGTGAACTGAGTAATGCCATAAATACTGAGGCATTTTCAGAAGATAGATGGGAAATGGCGTTGAGAGTGTGTCTTAGTCAGGGTTTCTATTCCTGCACAAACATCATGACCAAGAAGCAAGTTGGGGAGGAAAGGGTTTATCCAGCTTACCTCTACATTGCTGTTGATCACCAGAGGAAGTCAGGACTGGAACTCAAGCAGGTCAGGAAGCAGGAGCTGATGCAGAGGCCATAGAGGGATGTTCCTTACTAGCTTGATTCTCCTGGCTTGCTCAGCCTGCTCTCTTATAGAACCCAAGACTTCCAGCCCAGGGATAGAACCACCCACAAGGGGCCTTACTCCCTTGATCACTAATTGAGAAAATGCCTTATAGCTGGATCTCATGGAGGTACTTCCCCAACTGAAGATCCCTTCTCTGTGATAACTCCAGCCTATGTCAAGTTGACACACAAAACTAGCCAGTACAATTGACTCCTTGTCAGCTTGACACACAAACACATCACTATTAAGCCTCAACCCTTATTTTCTTATTCATCCCCAAGATCTAAAGTCCCACAGTCTTTAAATATTAAAAGTTCAATCAATTTAAAATGTCCAATATCTTTTAAAATTCAAAGTCCCTTAACCGTGGGCTCCACTAAAATACATTCTTCCTTCAAGAGGGAAAAGTATCAGGGCACGGTCACAATCAAAAGCAAAACCAATGTCTGGGATCCAACTCACGATCTTCTGGACTCCACCAAGGGCTTGAGTCACCTCTCCAGCTCTGCCCTTTGTAGCACATATCTTGTCTTCTGGGCTCCAGATCCTGTACTCTACTGCTGCTGCTGTCCTTGGTGGTCATTGCATGGTACTGGCATTCCCAAAACTGCTGTAACTAGGCTTTACCAATAGCCTCTCATAGATTGTCTTCATAGTGCCAAGCCTCAACTCCTTTGTATGACACCTTCAGTCCTGGGCCATCAATTGCAAACTGAGGCTGCACCTTCACCAATGGCCTTCCACGGCCTCTCACTGTGCTGAGCCTCAGCTGTTCTTCATGACCCCTTCGTGCTGTCAAAACCAGTACCACCTGAGTGACTCTTACACATTACCAAGTCCTGCTGCAGCACAAGGTACAACCTTGGTTATCTCTGGAACATAGCCTCTTTGTGCTCTCAGAAAACATTTCCCAGAAGATGTCACCTCAATGATGCTGGTCTCTTCTTAATCACCACTAATTTCTTAGCTCCAGCTAACCAGCATCAATAGTCCCAGTAATGCAGAGTTCTCTCTTTAGTAGTTAATCACAGCTGATATTTCAGCCCCAGCTAACCAGAACCACAGAATCTTCACAATTAAAACAACATGGCCCTGATTAAGAGTCTTTAATCGTCCCTCTGAAATTTCACAAGCCAGGCCTCCATCTCTGCACTGTTCTCTCCTACAGAACATATCACAGAGTTCTTAACAATCAATGGCTCTTCTAGCTCAAAGTTCCAAAGTCCTTCCACAATCCTCCCCAAAACATGGTCAGGTTGTCACAGGAATACTCCACTATGCTGGTACCAATTTGTCTTAGCCAGGGTTTCTATTCCTGCACAAACATCATGACCAAGAA
>JADRCD010217306.1:10014-22414 GCA_019843815.1 Montemys delectorum
AAAAAAAAAAAAAAGAAAAAAAGAAAAAAAAAAAGAAAAGAAATAATTAACCATTTTTGAACTGATTCTTGGAGTGTGGAAAAAAATTAACCATTTAATTTTTTTTCAGACAAAATTAATCCAACAAGATATTGATGCTCTCAACACAGAGTTGATGGAGTCTTCAATGACTGATATGTCAATCCTGAGCTTCTTTGAACATTTCCACATTTCCCCTGTTAAGGTTCGTTCTTAGAAGGTAGAGTGTGGTTGCCTCTGAGCTTTCAAAGAGTCTGTAAACCAGTGTAGCTGTTACATCTGTTACATCAGGTATTTGGTGGGGTATCACTTGACTGATGGTGACAATTAAGACAGTCCTCTGTGACACATGTGCAGCTGTAATTCCCACAGAGGACCCACCAGAGCATGTTCTCCAGTGTTGAATGAATAACCCTGTGCTCAGGAAGAAGCTGACAGTGGCGTTTCTTAATTAAGCGTAGAGTGTTTGCCAGTGTTTAATGTTTGGGTTGCACTTTGTAGCAGCCACTGCAGTCTAAACAGAGCTGCGATGGGCGCCCTCCCCAGCACGGGAAAGCGCTGAAGTGGGCATTATGCTGTTGACGTGGTGCCTTTGCTCCTTCTCGAGTTGATCGTAACTAAGAGGGTGGAAAATTGAATACCTTTCACTTCCCTGACTTTGTACTTTGTGAACCCATTTCATTTCCCCCTTTTGTTGTTCTTTTCAGCTCGTACAGGGAAGAACAGCTTTTTAGTAAATACACAAATGCAGTCAGCTAGAGTGCACTGTACTTGCGTAATGGTCCATATTGACAGTTACAATATTAATGCTCCTTTGCATTCTCAGGGACCGACCACAGCACCATAGACTTGGGTAGAGTCAACAATCTGCTCAGCTAACAGGATGTGTAAAACAGAATTGCTATCAAAACCGTTCTTTTAGTTTGGTATTTCCAGAACACTAAGTTTAAAATTAATTTATATAATAGATTATATACAGTTTCATTCTACAAGTATAGATCAGTTGTTACTATTGGGATTAATGTTTTTAACATAACTTTTCAGAGTTTGTTATTGTTGATTGTTTTTATAAATGTGCTGCCTGAATTAGATAGAAGGAGATGCTTAGCCGTTGTTCTGCCTGGTGGAGTGTTTGTGTGCCCATTGGTGTTTTTTCACTCTCAGATAGTGATTCCATTTTACAAAGGATTTGAGTCTTTTCCATCTGGATACAGAGGTGTCTATGTACTTTGGGAGTGGAACTTTAGTCTTAGATCAGACCGATTTGTATTTTATGGACAGATGAGCAGAAATCAAATGTACATGTGCTGAACCTGTTCTGTAGTGTGTGATCAGGCTTCAGGAAGCTTCCCCACGGCACCTCTGGTGGTACTGGAAGATCTGGTCCTACATAGCTTTATTCAGGGTTTTTCCTGTATTGAATTCTGTTTTTCTTTCAGTTGCATTTGAGTCTGTCTTTGGGATCCGGAGGTGAGGAATCAGACAAAGAGAAACAGGAAATGATTGCAATTCATTCTGTGAACCTGCTGTTGAAAAGCATAGGTGCCACTCTGACAGACGTGGATGACCTCATATTCAAGTAAGGGCCTTGTTAAAGTGCATGCTGGGAGCCACTCCTTCTCAAAGTGCTTCAGGGCATTGATTGTCCCTATTAGTGCAGCCTTACCTTAGAGAGTCTTCCTGCCTGACTTGAAGAGTGTGCTCTGTGTCTAGTTATACTCAGGGCTTTAGGACAAGTTATAACTTTGGTTACGTGTGAATATTTAATAAAAACTTAATCATTTTGATGTGTATATTATGAATTGACCATGTTTTACTACTGAGTTCTAGTTAGGAACGTGTAGGAGGGGAGTGAGATTCCAGTGTAATCTCTGGCTAAGTGTAGAGAGGAGAACCCCGGGCTGCATTCTGGAGGAGGTTGTGTATGCATGCCAGCTCCATCTGCATGCTGTAGCCATATACTGAACTGAGTGGTGCACAAAGGTATTGGAACAAGTGGTTACCTGAGAGGAAAGTCCTTTTACATTATTACCATCTTATATGTGTACTAAGTTTCTGAGAAAACCAGGAAAAAAAATCCAAACTGAAAGACTTGAGAAAGTTAAGGGCAGGGAGAAAGCTCAGCTGGTGAAGTACTTGAGGCCTAAGCTCAGATCCTAGAACCCACACAACATCCAGATGTGATGGTGTGCACTTGTGGTCTCAGTGCAGGCAAGGTGGAGGCAGGTGGTGGGTCCCTGGGTCTCACTGTGCAGCCAGTCCAGTCTACTTGGCCATTTCCAGACCAATATGAGAGTCCATCTCAGAAAGAATGGGAGAAAACACCTTAGGGTAGCATACAAGGTTGACCTCTGGGCTTTATGCGCTTGTGTGCACATATATGCATGCATACCCAAACATACAGGAGAACCTTGCCACAAACATTCACATGCACAAAAGCAAACATATAAGTAGAAGTTGTTGTTATAGAATAACTCTCTGAGTAGTGTTGTCTTTCCCTTTTAAAAGCAGTGACAAAATTCCAGTAGGAAATAGGAGATAGGATTGACTACATAAAAGTTAAATACTCAGGCTAAAGATTTATTCCAGAGAGAGAGAGAGAGAGAGAGAGGAGAGAGAGAGAGAGAGAGAACATGTGTGCATGTATGCATGTGTGTGCTCACTGCTGAGTACAGAACCAGGAGGTCATACAGTGCTCTAGCACTGTGCTACATCTCCAACTCTGTGACTGACTTTTAAAAACCATTTTCTTCTTTATTTATTCATAAGAATCTTACATGAGAATTAGAGATTTTAGAACAATTTCATTACCATAATATTTAGATGCCAGCTATAAATTGTTACCAGAATTAGCTGCTACTGAAGGTTTCTTTGTGCTCAGAACATCATTGTAGTAGCCTTAACTCTTTCCCTTGTCTCTGCCAGACTTGCTTACTATGAGATTCGCTATCAGTTTTACAAGAGAGATCAGCTCATGTGGAGTGTCGTCAGACACTACAGTGAACAGGTAATGTCCTCCTACAGTAGCCTGGAACTCACTTCATAAAGCACCATAAAACGGGTGCATGAGAGCCTAGCATGGGTGGGAGTGGTTATGTGACGAACTTCAGTCTTCTCACTCTGTGGCTTTGCTGCTGTTGCTGACTGTTTAAGACATGCTCTCCTGCTGTCCAGGCTGGCCTTGAACATTATGGCTGACGCTGTCCTTGAACTCACAGTTTTCCTTTCTCAATGTCCTCAGCCTTGGATTCACAGGCGTGTCCACCACACTTAGCATTGCTTAGTGGTTTCTGAAGTGTCTAATTTCAGTTCCTTTTTAAAAATGTTTTGTTTTAGATCAATTTTCTTTTATTTCATTATGATATGAAGGCTCAAACATAATTTTAGGCAAGTCTTACGATGAGGTGATTTCTTTCAGTGCAACTTAGATGTTCATATCAAGAAGGGACAGCAAAGACAGTAATTCTAACTTTTCCCTCTTGAACATTTCACATATGCATATCACATTTGATTAAATCCATGCCACCGTTTTCCTTCCACCCCCTTTCCCTCCCATGTTTTCATTCTCTCTCTCTCTCTCTCTCTCTCTCTCTCTCTCTCTCTCTCTCTCTCTCTCCCCCCATTAGCACTTAGTGCTGCCTGTGTGCGTGGGTGTGGGATTGTCCCCTGGAGCATGGGTAGCCCCTCTGTGGCCATATCCCTGATGAAAACTGATTCCTTTCCCTCCCCAGTAGCCATAAGTTGCTAAAGCTTTGAATGATGTGTGGGACTTCGTGGTCCCTTGTCTGTCCCTGCTGGGCTTTGGCAGGGTCAATGTACAGGTCTTGTGCAGGGAGAGAATTTCTATTTCTTTAGCTTGTCTTCCATTACACAATTTGAAGTGTTTTCCTTCAGGCCCCTTTCCCTTTTCAGTGAGACCTTTACCACTTTAGAAAATGTAAAAATGCAGGCTAGGGGACTGCAAGAGAGATTCTAAGCCAGCTTCTCCCCATGCAGCAGGTACTGTGTGAACTGGGTAATAGGCAAGGAGGGTGCAATATCACAGGCCACTCAGGCACAGTTGCCAGGTGGAACTGCAGGGCTGCCTTTGTCTTTCCATCTTCTGCTGGGAGATTGTTCTTATGTTACATTTGAACAATAGATTCAAACAAATATAAATTTTCCTTATTTTGCCATTATTACTAATGATTCCCTATATAATTTAATAATGGTACAATAATAAAGAATACTAATGAGCATTGAATTTTATATTCATTACTATGTGTACTCTTCATGCAAGGTCAATATAATCTTTCACTTTACAGCTGGGAAGGCCAACACTAAAGACCAGGTGACTTGTGTGAGGCCATGTGACTGCTAAATAGCAGATGTTGATTTAAGACACACACATTGAGATATCAGTGTGGAGGTGCTGGTGGTCATTACACACACTGTCCCTTAGCTGTTTTCCCTGTCATCCTCTCTTCCCATTGCTTCCTAAATGTTCTTCAGTGTTCAGAAAGGCCTTACCTGCTCTCTTTTCTTCTTTAGTTCTTGAAGCAGATGTATGTGCTCGTACTGGGCTTAGATGTGCTTGGAAACCCATTTGGACTGATCAGGGGCCTCTCAGAAGGAGTTGAAGCACTGTTCTATGAGCCCTTCCAGGTACTGGCTGAAACAAATGTCCCGCTTTCTAGTGACAAGTATTTGTATTTTAACTGTATACGGCAATGTTCAAATAATAATAATTAAAAAAAAATCAGCTTTAGGTTTTTATTTAAAGTACTTTAGATGACATTGAAAGATTGTTTTACATTCAAATGAGCACATGTAATGTTTATCTTGGGCAGTAAAGTGTGGCCACGCTTTCTGGTACTCTGTGTAGTTATGAGTATCTGAGTGCTGGGTAGATTACAGACAGTTTCTGCTGCTGTGGAAGGGAAGGGCTCTAAGGAACTGACTGTCCTCCTTGGTGCTCTTAGCTCACATGCCCACCTTGGTTTCAAGAGTCCAGAAGTCCAAAGTCATAAGGGTTTTGGAAGGACCATATGGAGAGAATAAGAGGGAGAAGAGAGCCAGACAGTGTAGACCCTGTCTTGTAGCACATCTGGCTTTGGTTTGCCAGTAGAGTGTCCTGGGAAACCAACTGCATTTTGCGATCATAGCCAATGATTGGCACCTGTGCTATGTTAGTCTTGTAGAATCTGCTAATATTGCGTGGTTAAACTGCTTTTAACCACAGTCGGTATAAATCTATGAGTATTTAAGAGAGAGCATGAAAATGGTTTGGTCTCAGTCTTTACTTTTATACTTTCTTTGTCTTCATGGAATCTTCAAAATGCTGGATTAAAAGTCTTACACTTACTAAAGTTTAATACTGAACTTTTTTTTTGATCAGGGTGCTGTCCAAGGCCCTGAGGAATTTGCTGAAGGATTAGTGATTGGAGTGAGAAGTCTCTTTGGACACACAGTAGGTGCGTATGATCAATGTGTGTCCGTGTATGTAATTACTGCTCTAAAGTGCATTGTTCGTGGAAAGCAAGTGGTTATATGTAGTAAAAGAGAGTTCACCTTCCTAATAAACTCTTAAAGCACATTTCTTTCATTCCAACTGTGTGGGACTTAACAGTGACTGCTGAGTGTTTAATGTTCACAGGTGGGATGAGCGTACTTTACAAATTGTGTTACTTCTCTTGATAGCAAAGATGCATAGCAATTTTTCATTTGCATATGAGAAGGAGCCGTAGGTAAGTGTTTAAAGCAGGTGCATGCTGTACTGTGCTCAGAGGCGACTGACTTCTTGGTATGCTCTGTAGGTGGTGCAGCAGGAGTTGTATCTCGAATCACTGGTTCTGTTGGGAAAGGCCTGGCAGCAATTACAATGGACAAAGAATATCAGCAGAAGAGAAGAGAGGAGATGGGTCGACAGCCAAAAGATTTTGGAGACAGTCTTGCCAGAGGAGGGAAGGGCTTCCTGCGTGTGAGTCTCCTTTTGAGCCTTCAGGAATCTATCATAGATGCACTAGAGCTATTAGACTAATGACATATGCTTTGTGGATCTTTCTGCTGTGAATTTCCTATGGTTAATGTTTGTAAAATCAATGTGTGTGCTTACATGTGCGTGTTGTTCACTGTTAAGTTCTTAATCTTATAAAACAACATTAGTATGTTTATGGAGACCTCTAGTGGTTGGTTTAGTGTTAAGCACCTTTGGTTTGCTGGAGACTTGATGACTGATTTCTCTTGCAGGGAGTTGTTGGTGGGGTGACTGGAATAATAACAAAGCCTGTGGAAGGTAGGTAGAAAACACTTCTCTCCCACACAGAGGGGAAGGGTCCATGCATGCCAGATGCTATTGATACTCCATGTTTGACTGAGAGGATTACCAACTAAAGTTTATATTACAGTTGTGATTATCAATGTGTTGTCTTCGGAGAGGTTAAGTAGTGACTGACTCATATTTTGAATGATGTTCTCATCAAGGCTAGAAGAAAATTAGATTCTCTGAGGCCCTCAGTAGCAATTGACATGTGCAAGGTATATATATTTTTATATATTTTATATATTATATATATGTGTATATATATATTTTTCAAAATTAAAAGGCAAGGTTGGAGGACTTACATGTCTCAGTAGTGTTGGCATATGTTACATGTCCCAATTTTAAAGCTTACTGCAGCATAAAGCCACAGTGATTATGCTTATGAGGCATGATACTGGCATGAAGGTAGACATGTA
Source organism: Montemys delectorum (assembly GCA_019843815.1). Classification (NCBI taxonomy): domain Eukaryota; kingdom Metazoa; phylum Chordata; class Mammalia; order Rodentia; family Muridae; genus Montemys; species Montemys delectorum. Next base: position 16,750 of record JADRCD010217306.1, read on the forward strand.
GGTCAATGAACCCTTGTAAGTACTGGATCTCTGAGATGGGAGCCAAGCTGGCTCTAGCAATGGCTTCAGCAGATGGGACATGTGCATGCGGAGAACAGTAATCCAGCCCTTACATACACCGTCTGTAAAAATAAACCCAGGATGGATGAAGCTCCAGAGGCTGAGAGCACAAGTCAGAACTTAGAAGCAGATGCAGCAGCTAGTGCTCGGGTTTGGTGGAGCTCTTCCAGACAGGACACCAAGGCATGGGTGGCAAAAGACAAGGCACATTAAGTTGGACTCAACAAGATTTAAGTTTTTATGTGTTGGAGGATACCATGAGGAAATGAAAAGGACAATTTGCCAAAATTAAAACAAAGCTTATGCCTTGGAAAATATTATCATAAAAAGAAAAAATTAAACAAGATGAGATAAAAAATTTTGTATTATATTGATAAGATTTTGTATTTATTGCTTGACTATAGAAAGAATTGTACAAGTTAACAATAAGAAGATAACTCAGATTAAAACAGGCAAAGGATCTGAATAGACTGTTCCTCCACAAAGATATGCAAGTGTACACTTTAGTCATCAGAGAGTGTGGATGGAAATCGGAACTAGAGTTCACTTGACATCAGTTAGGATCACTAATGTAAGTCATTGAAGGTGTGGGGCAATTGGAATCTCCATAGCTGCTGGTAGGAGCACATGGTTGTACAGCCACTTATAGGAGAACATTCTGTCTGTCGCTCTACAGTTGAACATGGAAATGCTATGTGTCAGCAAGGTACCCCAAAGTGTTGAATAAAGACATTCAGTCTTATATGTGAATGTTCATAGCTTCATTTTTCATCATAGCTAAAACATAAAAAGGCCTGTCTATCCTCAATGCATGAATAAATAAAATATGGCATATCTGCTCAATGGAATATTATTCAGCCATAAACAGAAACCAAGCAGTGATAGATGCCACAGTGTAGATGAATTTAGAATGCATGATTCTGAGTAAACAAAACCCAGTCTCAATAGACCGTTCAGTGAAAGCTGCTCAGTATGGTGTCCAGAGGAAAGCAGACTGGTGATTGCTAAGTCTGAAGAGGCAGGGAACAGGGAGGAGAGGAGGTGAGCCAGATAGGTTCAGATGGGGACTGGGGAAATAGACTGACAGACAGTAGACACAGAGTGGCTTTCCAAGATGACAGGGATTTTCTAAAATTGATTGTGATGATGTACAGTTCTTAATAGGCCAAAAGCATTTAATTTGTCTAGTGGGACATTTTATAGTGTGTGAACAGAATTTTTAATAAATTGAGTTGTTTTTAATGTACTGCTTGGATATCCTAATGGTTGTAATGGAATGAGTGAGTGAGTGCTGTCTGATAAGTTCTCCAATCTCCCTGGCACGTACACTAAGCTGTCAGTCCTCTCAACTCTGTGTGGGCCTCCGTATCCTGGACATCTCTGCCTACCCTTGGCATAAGCGTATGCCGAAGCGGTCTGGCTTCAGCCCAGGAATCTGTGCTTTGAGAACAACCATGTTATCACATCAAGATGAAACATAGTGTTCCCCAGACACCTAAATACTTATGGTTTCTGAGTTGGCTTGGGTTTTTGTTGAGTTCCGACTTGCTTATGTTAAACTATCATTGTGAGCCGGGCTGTGGTGGTGCACGCCTTTAATCCCAGCACTTGGGAGGCAGAGGCAGGCGGATTTATGAGTTCAAGGCCAGCCTGGTCTACAGAGTGAGTTCCAGGACAGCCAGGGCAACACAGAGAAACCCTGTCTCGAAAAACCAAAAAAAAAAAAAAATATATATATATATATATACACACACACACACACACACACACACACATATATATATATATCATTGTGTATTCATTGTCTTTGGTTTCATAAAGGTGCCAAGAAGGAGGGCGCTGCCGGCTTCTTTAAAGGAATTGGAAAAGGGCTTGTGGGTGCCGTAGCTCGTCCAACTGGTGGGATCATAGATATGGCTAGCAGTACCTTCCAGGGCATTCAGAGGTAAGGGCATCCATACTCTGGGTTGGTGTATTGTATTAGCCTGCACTTAAGGTTCTTGGATCTAATTGGAAGTCATGGTGGCTTTATGAGGCCAAGAATTGTGAAAAGGAGTAAAAAAGAAATGAGTCTTACAGCTCAGTTTTCATTTAATCTCATTTCATACTCTGATAGACAGCAAGGCTGCACAGTGTCCATGACATTTCACAATCTGATAACTCATTTATCTGTGAGTTTGATCAACATCAATTTGTCTGATTTTGAAAGATGCTCACATATTTTCTGTTACATTATTCAGGGTAGCAGAATCAACTGAGGAGGTGTCCAGCCTCCGTCCACCTCGCCTGATCCATGAAGATGGTATCATCCGTCCATATGACAGGCAGGAATCTGAGGGCTCTGACCTACTAGAGGTAAATGCTGATCTTCATGGTTATGAAATGGAAAGATTCTAGGACAGAGATGTCACGGGTGATTTTTAAAGTACCCGATTGTGAATCTCTGAAGGAGTCCCCATGGTTTTTAGACTAGAATTTGTTTTTCTGTAGGGTGGCCTGGCATGTTGAGGGGAGCTAACTGGTAACTCATTTTCTGTATAGGACAGGAGAAAGGCACAAGGCCTTTTCTGTGCAGAAAAGACTGTCTTGGAAGCAGCCGTAGGCTGTTTGACCATCCCTGTGGCAGCTTGCTTAGTTCCTATGCTTCCTTTTAGCTTCTTGCTTTGTGCCTAATGTTGGAATCCCACTGCTACCTTTTGCTCTCAGCCACATTACCTGACTCCTCTTACTGTGAGAATCTAAAAGTATTCTGCTAAACAGAACTAGAGGAGAGAAAAGGGGATTATACATTTGTAATCTTGTTAAATGTTTTTTAAAAATTATTGTATTTTGGCATTTTATCTTTGCTGTAGTTTCATTATACTTAAATAATAGGCATATACGTAAATTGCTATTCTTCCATGACTGGCTTTCCCTTAACAGAGACTTATTAATATTTTCATACTTTATGATAAAGGTGACTTAGTTATTATTAGCTTTTGGTTTTCATTATGTGTGATTACAGTTTATCTTTTTGCATGCTTCTAACTTTCTTCTCTTTCTTTTTCTGCCTACACAGCAAGAACTGGGAACACAGGAGTAAATGTTTCCCGTACTGCCTGATTCCATCCTTAAAACTCAAATCAACTATTATTGTTTAACTGTGTGTGAATCAGACTGAGGGCCAATTTTAGTGAAATTTTTTTATAACTCTCCTTTCCACTTGAGCTTTTCAAAATGGTAGCCCATAGTTGAAAGTCGTGGCTTCATGTAATTCTACATGGGGCTACAAGATTGGTATAAAAGATCCCATGGTGTAGGAAATAACTTCGCTAGTTTGGGGTTGGGAGTTCAAAGGATATTGAACGCAGAGCACATCTTTTGCTAAAGTTTTGGAAATTGTAACCCTTGTGTATTAGGTTGTTCATGTACACTTCAGATGAATTTGAGAAGGATAGCTCTGTTCGGTGAATGTCTATGTTTCTGAATCTTGATGATGGAATTATGTAGAGTTCTGCTTCATACAGCACCCCAAACTTACTCAAGTTATGGGACTTTTAACCTGGGAGATAATGTTTTAATAAGTAATAAGTCGTTTCTCAGAGCTTGTCCTTACACCTGAGATGAGTCTTGGCATAGGAATTGTAGGAGAGTGTTCCTTCAGTATATTTTTTTCTTTTTTAACTCAGTTATGGCTAAATAAATGAAGTACTTTATGTGGTGTGCATCCCTAGCCTTCATCAGGGATTCCTTTTGAAAACTGAGCCCCATTGTTGGCTACGCTTACCTCATAATTACTAGTTTTAATTATTGTAAGTAGAGTTATTGACAGAACATGTAATTAGGCAGATTACCTCTGTGGCAGCTGAATGTATAGATATCTTTCCTTTTATAAACAAACTCTTAGAGGTCTGGGAGATGGCACAGGTAGTTGGGAAAGTCTTCCTAGCAAGCACAAAGACCTGAGTTTAGATCTCCAGTACCCATAGAAAATGTGTGAGTGGCATATGTCTGTGCTCCAGTACTAGATGAAGTAGGGGTCAGGAAACAGGCAGGACCTGGGGTTCATTGACAGCCAACTCACTTATTTTTAGTGAGTACCAGATTTAGGGAGAGACCTTGCTCAAAATCAGAGCAAAACAAAAGATAGTAATGGAGGAAGATACCCGATAATGAGCTTAGTCCTCCATGAATTCACAAATGTACACGTGCATATGCTGCACATAACATGTGTGCACCCCTTCACAGACACATGCACAAACATACATGTGCATATGGCATTGACACTTCATAAATTTAATCCCCAGAGATTTCTCTTGATGCGAACAAAATAACTATAAATTATCATTTATACTCCAGCTAATTCCCAAAGTAAATAATATTTTAATTTCTATTTAAAATAATAATGCATATGTTTAATTTTGTGCTTTAACAGTGTCTTATCTATCAACTAAATTGAAGCCAAAGCAGAAACTTGATCCCTAGCATTCTTTTTTTTTTTTTTTTTTTCTTTTTTTTTGGACAGGGTCTACTGTGTAGCCCTGGTTGGCTTGGAGCTCTCTCTGTATAGACCAGGCTGGCCTTGAATTCACAGATATCTTCCCATTTTTACCTCTCATGTGCTGGGATGAGAGGCCTGAATTTATGTTTTTAAGTGCATCGTTATAAAAAGCAATTAGTTGAACACTATACGTCTCAAACAAACACTGTAAAGAGAAAATAACTGATGTCCAGAACCAGATAGCACTGGATGGACAAAAGAAGTGACTTGCATCCTTGGGTGGGGCTCAGCTCAGGTAAAGCAGCATGCACAGGCCTTGGGTTTGAACCCTGGCATCACCATGTTCCCCTCAAAACAAGACTTCTGTGCTCATGGGACCAAGTATAGAAAAATATGTAAATAGTAATAGTAGCCGAAACACAAAAAACATACAAAACCAAGAAGCTTCTAGTGCCTGGATAAGTGGGGGAGAGGAACAGTGTCCTTGTGAGCAGCTTCTGTGAGAATCAAGCACAGTCTGTCCTTCAGATGCTACAGCTCCTTGTGGGAGAGACACGAGCTTTAGTTTTCCTGAATAGATTGCAATTTTCTGAGACTTTTGTGATCCTCTGAAATCTGGGGTCTTTTTTTATTATGTTTTATTTTATTTTTTAGCTCTGTAGTGATTCTTGTGGTTTCTCTTTTTATAAATGTATATATTAAGCAAAAAAGTTGTTTTATCTAAGGCTATAGTCATCTTGTGTGGCTTTTTAGCTTTTGTTACAACGTCAGTCAACCCTTTAAACTGTAATATACTGTAATAATTTTTGGAAGAAATAGAAGGTAATTGCTGTAGGGTTGGTAGCTTGTTCATGGGTAACTGAGCTTAGCTTGTGCAGCTCTCCCCATCTTGCTGTGATCAGAGTTGAGGAGGAAGCACTTCCTGATTAGTTAGACTCTGCTGGATTGATTCCTTAAGGGAATAAGTGTAACTAGACCCATAAATGTCACAGAGTCCTAGCGTATTGGATTATATCCTCCTTGCTCTTACTGTAATACGGACTTATTCTAAATAATTTATTTGGGAGTCTTTTTGAGCTCCTTTTCCTTTTTTTTTTTTTTTTTTTTTTTTTTTTTTTTTTTTTT
>JADRCD010217306.1:22514-43261 GCA_019843815.1 Montemys delectorum
TTTTTTTTTTTTTTTTTTTTTTTTTTTTTTTTTTTTTTTTTAAACCTACTAAGCACTCCTCTGTGAAAATCCTCACTTACATACCAAGTGTTTATAGTATAGTCCACTCTGGTATTCCCTTAGGATAATGCTCTTTATGTGGTACATGTATGTATGTGTCTGTATAGATAGGTAGGCGGGTTTTAGTTATTATTATTTTGCTGATTATTCTTAATGGTCATACAAGATGTATGGCTTTTTGACCTACTTATGTTTTTCCGAGTTTGGAAATGTTTTACTAACACTTTAACCCGTGCCTGTCTACTCACTGAGGTGATCTTGCGTTGTGTAATCTGTTCTTCCCTCCGACACTGGTTCTTGTACTATATTCGGTGATATTATTAACTCTGTGATAAATACCACTGTACATTTGCATTTTGCATTTTCATGCCTTGTGCTGTTTCCTTAGAATTAATTTGAAAGGGATGAAAAAGAATGGGCAAAGGACTTTTTTCCTTTACTGAAACGTTACTAAATTCCTCATGTTGAGTTTTGTGTTGGTCAGTCTGGTCTCCCGTTACCCTCAGTGACTGTATCTTGCTCTGGATTTCAGAGTCTAGTGGGTCTTTAATAACACTGAAAAGATGTTCTCAGTGTATCCTGGTGATAAGTTGAAGCACAGCTTGATAAAGAATGGACATATGAGGAGAGAAGCAGGTGTCTCTGCTCCCCCAGCTTCTCTGGCTTGAACCCGCTGTCATGCGTGTTCCTAGATCCAGCTAAAGGCACTACATTATTATAGCATGCTATTCTGTTTTCCTATTTTCTCTGAGGAAATGGGTTGATGGCAAAATATTGTTGAGAATTCACAAGGTGAACTGTGAAACAATTGCCCATCTCCTCTCCGAGATGCATTCTGAAGAGGCTGCTTCAGCTCTGTGGGAATTCTCTTCCTCATTCATGGCTTTGCAATCCTTGTTTGTGGCTTTTTTTTTTTTTTTTTTTTAAGCAAGGAATGACTAGGGACCAACATATTTTTAAAATGTGGGTTCCTTTGCCAGCACCACAACTATGTACTTAAGCTTTGCAGTCACAACACCAAGCGTGCTTTCCTGGCAATGTGTATGCTGACTGTATGATCCTGATGCTGTTGGGGTGTGTTCTCAGTCATGCAGTAGAACAGTCTTGCTCACTCAGTGTGTCTATCTTCTGTATTTTATGCCCATGTATTATTTGATCTTTAATCACTCATTATAGGTGATATCAATGATATTTATTAGTATTTGTTATGAAAATGTATTTGTTTTAATATGTATTGACTAATTTAAGTCAACAGTTTTAAGATACTTGAAAAAGAAAATAAATATTTTATTGGCTACAATTTATACTTGGGTTATTTGCATATTAGGAATAAACTACGAATATTTTGAAATGCTAGAAATTCTTCATGTTCATATTGTCTATTTTAGTCAGAAATATAATTTCATACAAAAATGATTCTTTTCAATTTGTGCTTAATCTACATGATCAAACACATAGAGACAGCAAAGCCCTTGTAGGCTTATCATTATATGGTATATAACTCTGTCCAAATAAGTGGTTGGGTCTTAACTTTTTAAAAATTGTTTTGTATGTGTATGTGTGTGTGCCTGGGTATATGTTTGTGTACCGTGTGCATGACTGAGCCTTTGGAGGTCAGAAGAGGGCATCTGATTCCTTGGAACTGGAGTAACAGGAGATTGTGAGCTGTAGTTTGGAATGATGGGAGTGGAACCTGGGTTCTCTGAAAAAGAAGTAAGTGCTCTTACTGACTGAGCCGTCTCTCCAGCCCCTGGGACTTAAGAGTCACATACTTCCCTCAAAGGAACCTGAAGAAAAATGTGAATCATCCTGTGAAAAGAATTTCAAAACCACTACCTCTGAATTTTATGTCTGTGCCACCCCAAGTCCTTGCCAGAGAGGGTCCATTTAAGGACCCCTACGCCACTAATGTGGTGGTTTTATGTCACCATATTTATATATTCTTAGTGAAGGTGTGTGGTTGCTTCTGGTTGATAGCTTTGAGTTTCTTAAATTACCAAGAACAAAATATTTCTCATCAGACGCTCACTTGGCAAGCATTCCATACATCTGTGCCTTAAGGCAATAGTGAAAAGTAATCCATAACTATATTGTAAGTAGGCTGTTTTCTTGCTGCAGATGCCAATGTGCAGTATTCTGGTTTTGTTTCTAACATACCTTTTCCTAATGTTGATTATCATCAGCTACTATACAAATTATATTTAAATACATGTAGTTCCTAAATCTTAACTCTTGCTTCTTCTTCAGAATCATATCAAGAAGTTGGAGGGCGAGGCCTACCAGTTCCATTGTGCTGTTCCTGGGAACAAGAGGGCTGTCCTTATGATTACAAACAGGTATTGCTTGCCTTCCAGATGCACCTGGCTGTGCTCACACTCATGGGGGGACTTTCAGAGGCCACAGTGACACATGGTCAGGGGCAGGATGACCATTTCCATATGTCAGAGACACACAGCTCTAGATAGCTGGCTGACAGCATGTGCTCCAAGCCCTCATTCTGGAGATGCAGAAGCTCGGCCCAGCTTGGCTTAGGGCTTACCCAGACGCAGCTGCTGAGGACACAGTGAACATGGCCATCCTCTTGCAGTGAGGTCACTGTAAGGAGTCACTTCCAGTAGAAGAGGGTGATGTCACTTTCCCTTGTAAGGTTTTATATGGGATATTGACAGATCCCTCTTCAGGATGGTGGTGTTCTGTATGCCCATCCGAGTTCCTGCTGAGTATTTTGAAAATACAAACACCTTCTCTAGAGAAAAGGGATTTGTGCTAAAATATCAAACTTAATGTCCTAGGATTTATCCTGGACATAAACTTATCTCCAGATAACTACTGTAGGTCAATAATTTTCAAAGTGCTGTATTTCGTAGGATTAAAGTAGATTATGTAGAGTAGGCACACTCTGGCCAAGTTTTCTTTCTCCTTCTCCTTTGTGTCCTCCCTTCCTTCTTCCCTCTGTCCCTCTCTCCCTTCCTTTCCCTCTAATGTATCCCTCTGTCTGAGTTTTGAAAACCATACCTAAGGTGTATTGGTTTGTAAGCGAGTGCTCTACCACTGAACTGCAACCCCAGCTCCTCACTATTGGATCTGAATATACCTGGATGAGAAGAAAAATAAGAAAAGGTGAATGAAGTACAGAATCTAGACTTTGAAATGAGCCTTTCTAAAGAGGTTAGCTAACCAGTCACATAAGGAAGGGTTATTTAGTCACCATATTGGTCCATTAGTTGGGATGTGAACACAGGGGCTGCACAAATGGCTTGGCAGGTAAGAGCACTTGCTGCTCTTGTGGGGACTCAGGTTCAGTTGTCAGCACCCACCTTGGGCTGATGCCTCTGACACCTACAGGTACCTGCACTTAAGTTCACACACCCATACTCACATACACTTCAAAATGAAAATAAACCTTCGAAAAATCTGGAGTGGAGATCTTGGAGACTCCATACCAGAGTGTGTCACCTAGGAGATGACAAGATTTGAACTGTGATACTTGGAGCAGGAGAGAGAAAGGAGACTTCATATGGTAGGAGAATGTGTTACTGTAGTGCTCAGGAGAAGAGAGAGCTTAAAAAATGCACAAAACAGTAAGTTGCCTTTGGCACAAGGTTTTGATATATGATAGTGAACTGGGCTTAAGGTCAGGGGGTGGGGATGCTCATCAGAGACTAGCTAGACCTGTGTGTGGTTATTGAAAGTCACAAGAAGGAAGGCACTGCTGACTCTTGCTCTTTAAGGACCAGGGGTCCTAAAGCTATCAGTCCCAGACAATTCCAAAATTCTCATAACACCCTCCCACCCACCCCACCCCTCCGAGAAACATTAAACTCCCTGCTTTAATTCCCCTGTGCATCGATCACCAAGTTCATTCAGGTCTGCCTTCCTGAACACTCAGGTCTAGCCCATTCTTCTTTTTCCTTATGCGACTGTCATAGTGAGGCTGTCATGTTTCCTCTTTGGGCTTTGTAGCAACTGACGATCTTAATGTTCTATTCCAGGCCTGGAGCCCCAACTTTCTGCTTGTCACCAGAAGTATGACTGAAATAAAAACCTTCATACAGTGTCTGATTACTCATAAGTTAAAGTTGTAATTTAGAGAGGACACTAATATCATTCTAAAATTAGACAGCAAGGTGATTTTTTTCTCTCCAAGGCATGCATTTGGTATTGCTGCCACAGACCTCCACCCTCCTCAACAAGCCTTTACTCCTGTTTGGGGTTGATGGCACATGCTGTTATCCCTGCTGCTTGGGAAAGCAAATCAAGACCTGATTAGGGTACAGATTTGAGTTGAGGGCTAGCCTGGGCAAAGGCTGTGAGACCTGCCTCAAGATGCATGGGGTCATAACTGAGTGAGAGAGGAGTGCTTGTCTAGCATTTGCAAGGCTCTGAGTTCGGTTCTGAGTACCGCACAATTGCTTTGCACACTTAGTCTGCCAGAGTGTCTTTATTGTCTAAGCAGTCACTGCCTCTATGAAGAGAACACCCTCTATTCACGGTCAGCTTGAACTCGCCCTCCGTGTCATTGGTGCAGCCTACCTGTTTCCAATGCTTTGAGTTTGTGGTGGCATTCGTTGTCTGTGTGTTTGTTTCCCCCTCTGGGCATGGGGTACCTCTCTCTCAAGCAGAGTCTTTACTTTTATTCTTTTCTCCCACACCTCTGTGTTGTTTGAATTCACAAGTCTACATTTCTAGTTTTGCTGTCTTTGGTGGAGACTTAAATTCAAGTATAGGTGCATCAATTATTAATCTGACTCAGTGACTGGAAATCAGTCTTGGTGTCCTTTAAGGATTATGCTATTTTTTTTTTTATTGCTATTCAGTAAAACGAGACATTTCTCCTGTGATACACATTAGCGTTAAAATGTTCAAGTCTGGTATTTATTAGTAGGTCCAAAGTGAGTCTTTGCTGACATTTGGGCTTGTGACATTTCCTGTGTGATCTGTCTTGGCTGGAAGGCGTAAGTGACTGACAGGAAAGAGCAATTAGGAAGATTCCCAGTAAATCTGCTCCTCTTCAGGGGCTTCTGCCTCTTGCCTCCCAGATGAGGGTACATCCTGCACCTCTTATGTTTCAAATGTGGTGTTCCTCAGTTGTTTTGCTGCTTCAAAACCAAAACCAGCATTCCTGAATTCTGCAAGATTGACAGAAGGAGCATTTTTAAAGTCCACTTTGTTTGGTAGAGAGTTATATTGCATTCCATTTAACATTTACATAGACTTTTTTTTTAATGAAGAACATACTTTTCTCTGAATGAATTTTTAAATTTTTATCATTATTATTATTAATTATTAATATTATTATTATTTTACACTCCAGCCATTGCCCTCTTCCTGGTCCCTCTTCCCACAGTTCCTCATCTCATTTCTCCTCCCTCCTGTTTCCAAGAGGATGTCCCCTCCCCCACCAGGCCACCCAACTCTCTGAGGCTTCAAGTGTCTCAAGGGTTAGGCATAGATTCTCCCACTGAGGCCAGACCCAGCAGTCCTCTGCTATAAAATTGTTAGGGGCCTTGGACTAGTTCTTGTCTGCTGCCTGGTTGGTGGCTGAAAGACCTCAGGGGTCCAGGTTAGTTGAGACTCCTGGTCTTCCTATGGAGTCACCCTCTTCCTTAGTTTCTTCTAGCCTTTCCCTAATTCAACCATAGGGGTCCCCAACTTCAGTCCAATGGTTGGGTGTAAGTATCTATTATCTGTCTCAGTCAGCTGTTTGTTGGGCCTCTCAGAGAACAGCCATGCTAGGCTCCTGTCTGTAAGCACACCATAGCATCAGTAATAGTTGGAGCCTCCCCTTGAGATGGATCCCAAGTTGGGCAGGTCACTGGATGGCCTTTCCCTCAGTCTCTTTTCCATTTTTGTCCCTGCAGTTCTTTTAGATAGGAACAATTCTGAATCAGTTTTTGACTGTGGGATGGCAACCCCATCCCTTACTTGATGCCCTGTCTTTCTACTGGAGGTGGGCTCTACAAGTTCCCTCTCCCCACTGTTGGCCATTTCATCTAAGGTCACTCCCTTTGAGTCCTGAGAGTCTCTTACCTCCCAGGTCTCTGATACTTTCTAGAGGGTCTCCCTACTTCTCCCCACACCCCAAGGTTGCATATTTCCATTCATTCTGCTGGCCCTCAGGGCTTCTCTCATGTCTCTACCCCCATGCCCGATTATGTCCCCCATTTCTCCTCCAACCTACCCTATCCCATCCAGGTCTCCCCTTCCCTCTGCCTTCTGTGATTGCTTTCTTCTCCCTCCCAAGTGAGATTGAAGCATCCTTACATGAGCCCTTCTACTTATTAACCTTCTTGAGTTCCGTGGATTGTACCCTAGGTATTCTATACTTTTCTGGCTAATATCCATTTATTAGTGAGTACATTTCATGCATGTCCTTTTGGGTTTGAGTTACCTCACTTGGGATGATATTTTCTAGTTTCAAATCCATTTGCCTGGAAAACTGATGTTCTTAATGACTAAGTAGCAATCTATTTGTAAATGAACCACATTTTCTGCATACATTCTTCTGTTGTGGGGCATCTTGGTTGTCTCCAGCTTCTGGCTATCACAAATGAGGCTGCTGTGAACATAGTGGAGTACATGCCCTGAAGTATGGTGAGGTATCTTTTGGGTATATAGCCAAGAATGATATAGCTGGGTCTTCAGATAGGTCTATTTCCAATTTTCTGAGGAACTTCCAGATTGATTTGCAGAATGGTTGTACCAGTTTGCAATCCCACCAGCAATGGAGGAGTGTTCCTCTTTCTCCATATCCTCACCAACATGTGTTGTCACCTGAGTTTTTGATCTTAGCCATTCTGATTGGTGTAATTTTGATTTGCATTTCTCTGAAGGACTTTGAACATTTCTTTAGGTACTTCTCAGACATTCGAGATTCCTTTGTTGTGACTCCTTTGTTTATCTCTGTACTTCATATTTTGATTGGGTTGTTTGGTTTTTGGAGGTTAGCTTCTTGAGTTCTTTATATATTTTGGATATTAGCCTTCTATTAGATGTGGGGTTAGTGAAGAATTTTTCCTAATCTATAGGTTGTCAATATGTCCTATTGACTGTGCCTTTTTAAATGTTTATTTTTGAGAGTTTCATGCATCTATACAGTGAAATATGACCATCTATGTCCCCATTTCTCCCTTCTAACTGCCCTGTCTCTTCTCCCAGCATGTCTCTTCCTTAACTTCATGTCCCCATCTTCCTCTTCCTTTTTATTTTAGTAACCCTCTAAGTCTGATTTTTGCTGATAATATGCACATGAATATCTGCTATCCACTGGAACACAGGAAACCTACCAGCGGCCACACTCAAAACAGAATGATTCCCTCTCCCCAAGGAACTATCCAGTGCGGGAGCTTGTCAGTAATGGGGCCTGGAGACCACATCCCATCTGTATTAGTCAGGGTTCTCTAGAGTCACAGAATTTATGGTAATCTCTATGTAGTAAAGGAATTTATTGATGACTTACAGTTTGTAGTCCAACTCCCAACAATCAACTCTCAACAACAGTCACGGCAGCAGCTGTGAATGGAAGTCCAAGGATCCAGCAGTTGCTCAGTCCCACAAGGCAAGCAGGCGAAGCATAGAGGGCCTTCCTTCTTCCAATGTCCTTATATAGGTCTCCAGCAAAAGGTGTGGCCCAGATTAAAGGTGTGTGCCACACCTTTAATCCCAGGTGATCTTGCTTGAACTAAACTTGTATCTCTTAGCCTCCAGATTAAGGCCACAGGTGAGCCTTCTAATTCTGGATTGTAGTTCATTTCTGATATAGTCAAGTTGACAACCAGGAATAGCTACTACATCATCTATGCTGGGATTTGTGCTAGCCTGATCTTGTGCACATCTTGTAATGGTAGCCACAGCAGCTTTGAGTTCCTAAGTGCAATAGCCATGTCACGTCCAGAAGATGGAATTTCCCAGCATCCTTCCACCCTCCAGCTGCTACATTCTTTCTGCCTGCCCCTCCCTGAGCCCTGGGGCAAGGAAGTTGATAAACATTTTCAGCTCCTCTTTGTTCAACACTCCCTTCTGACCCTCAGCACTCTGTGGGGGTCAGCTTTTGTTATTCACTAAACACACACAGAGTAAAGAGCTGATCTGTGGCTGTGCTTGTTTTCTTTCCCAAAATAGGCGAGTACTGTTTATAAAGGAAGTTGAAATCCTAGGCCATATGTCTGTGGACTGGCAGTGCCTGTTTGAAGATTTTGTGTGTCCTCCTGAAGTCAGTGAAAATCTGCTGAAGATTTCAGTTAAGGTGAGGAAATATGAATCAGACCTTCAGAGCCAGAAAGACCCAGTCAGTGCTTTCTGGCTGCCTCTTAGTTACAGAGGCAGGCTGGGTGGAAGAGCAGGACCATCACTGTGCTGGCGCATGCAAAGCAATCAGCAAACAACTAATTTTGTCTAACTCTTTTATTTTCTGACAAAGAGTATAGTATCAATTGATTGGCCAGAATTGCTTCCGCCTTTTGGTAAAATAAAACATTAGTGAGTAGGAGCTCTTGTTTCTTCTTATGTACACCCACTTTGCCATAACCTTAGACATTTCTACAAACATTCTCTTTGCTAAGCAATTGGTAGACTAAGGGCCACAAGGAAAGTAAATGTTCCGTCTAAGGTCAGCGGGACACTGAGCAGGCTGAAGCACTTTGCTGTGCAGGCATGGCCCCTGAGTTCCATCCCCAGAACCGGAGGGAGATGACCCTGCAGAGTTGTCTTGACCTCCACTCACACCTACTTGCTAACACATCACACATACAAATCATTAAAAATAGATTAGGTCTGAATAGCTCCGTTTATAATCTGGTGCACATAGAATGTGAATACAATTTACATGTGTGTGTCCTGTGTCTTTCCTCTCATCCTTTTCTAAGGATGGACTTTCTGTTACACAGTATGGGGTTAGCAGAAGTTATACCTCATCTTTGCTGGGTTCTCAGGCTTACCCACTATTCACACACACACATACACACTGCTCTAGATGTATTTTTATCTCTCTTAAGAAAACGTAAATTGGTATTGTAAATATGGCATTGTGTATAATATTTTTGTTTTGCTTAAATAACAATGATATTATCCTCTTTACTAGAATTCACCAAACAACATTTACCACAGATTTTGAATAGGTTTACAGTGATTGTCCTTTACATCTCTCACTATAGACATTTATAGACAAGAGACTCACAAGTCAGCCTGCCCATGTGTGTTCTGGCATAGAGCCTCACCTAGAGCATCCCAGCCCAGAGTGCCCTGGCTCCAGTGCCCTGGAGTAGGGCAGACTGTCCATGCATAGTTTACAGTTTCCTAGTTACCACCCGCTCTCGGTTACTTTTCCCTTGCTGCAACAAGAAAACACCACAAGAAGGCCGTGTATAAAAGAAACAATTTAATTGGAGCTTTCAGTTTCAGAGGATGGGATCCATGATTCTGGAGCAAAGGCATGGTGGCTGGAACAGCTGAACACTTAAACGTTGTGATCTAGAAGTTGGAGGCAGAGAGACTGGGTGTAGTCCAAGTCTTTTGAATCCTCAAAGCCTGTCCCTAGTTATACACCTCCTCTAACAAGGCCACACCCCAATCCTTCCCAAATAGTTCCACCAATGTAGTACCAAAAATTCAAACATAGAAGCCTGTGGGAGCCAATATCATTCAAGCTACTGCAGTATCTAGGTTTCACATCACTGGTGAGAATTGACTCAGTTTGTTTTTATATTGTGAAAGAATTTTATTTACCAGCAGATGAAGGGGAGGGCCTTCTGGTCCTTTTGGCCTGACTGGTCTGTCAGCTGTGATGTGTTGTCACAATGTGATCCTGTAGGCTATTTATTGTTGCCTGCAGAAGCCTTTATTTTACACAAATAGGTCTATAAATTCTGACTCTAGTGTGCAGCCACTCTCCTTGTAGCATAGTTATTTATTTCATAGCATACTTGGATGTAGGCATTCCAGTGGTGTAGTGCTTATAAAATAAGTTGACATTTAAGCATCCAATTAAAGATTATGGTATTTTTTTTTCTTTTAAAGAATAATTTCTTTTCTGTCATTATTTCTTTTAAAAACAGGAGCAGGGTCTGTTCCATATAAAGGACAGTGCCAATGTAGGCTATCTTCGGAAAATCTACCTAAGGGATCCCCGCATAGCCAAGGTAAAAAGTTTGTTTTAACCACCCCCTCATGGTTTTTAACCGGAAAACCTTTACAAGCTGGAGTAACAGCTAATCACCATTGGCTCTTACACACTCTGCTGCTGGTAACTTTGAGTTAATGCTCCTGTGAATGGCAGGTCATGGCTCACATTGCACGATGGGTGGTACAGCCTGGAAGGGTCATGGTTCATACCTCATGTGTGGGTGCTAGCCTGGTCCTTGTCCACACTGCATGGAGACTCTGGCATCTCTGCCTTCCCCTACCCTCGGGTGAGCTAGAGCCCATCTTTGCAGTTGATAGCCTGATAACCCTGCTCTGCCTTCCAGAGAGCCTTTGATGCCATTGAGACCGCACAGTCAGCAAGGCAGCAGCAGAAGCTGATGAGGCAGTCCTCAGTGAAGCTCCTCAGGCCCCAGGTTCCGTCTTGACCATGGATTCTACAAGGCTTCTGAGAGGGAAGCAGCCGCTTCGAATGTCCTGCTAAAGAGAACATTTCCGGCAATTCCTTAACTCTGGATTTTTTGGTTTTTGGCTGTTTTTACTTTTAATTTGGAGTCTTGGTTTTGCAATTCTGCATATATTAGGAGTCTACTGCTACACGTGTAGGTCAGATTTCAAAGAAATACCACTTCAGCTCTGAGAGACTTGTTCATTAATATTAAAATTGTGAAGCAAAGAGTGGTGGGCTTGTTTTTAATTAGTCTTTACTGAAGAAAGGAGATTTTAAAATGAGTAGTGTTCTTTGAAACATTTTAGCCAGACAAATAGTGGACACTGACATTTGTTTAAAGGTAATTTGTGCAATAATTGAACTAAGAGAACACTTTTGGTAAACCAGTCAATTGACTGAAAAAATGCACCTAAAGGAGAGAGGGCACATTTTCGATGTTCTTTTTATGAAAATGTTATTTTTTTTCTCCTAATAGGATGAGTTTTACACGGGTGCTTTTTTTTCTCCTTTCCATCTAATCTCAGAACATGGGCAGTCTGGAAGCTTTGGCAGGCAGCCATGTACCGCTGTCTGTAGGGAAGGACCCACTGGATGTCAGAGTGGGTACTTTCAGGATGAACTCATGAGCACAATTACAGACTTCTGAGAAATGAAAACTGAGAAATTGCACTATAAGCTCCTCAGCATTCAGGAATATATAAGATACAATATTTTTCTTTATATTCCCAGAGATTTATTTTAGAATATAAAAGACTCCAAAGGGTGCCATAAATTAACATTTAATTCTAGTGGATACCTGTAAATGTCTTTTAAATACCTGTTAGGAAGAGTGAAAAATCTCTACTTACTTTATTATGTAGGATTTTTTAAAGGTCAGAACAGAGTTGGGAAACGGGCCTTCGTTCCCTGTGTGCATCGGGCAGCTCAGCAAGCTGTTGTTCTTCCTCGACTCTCTGAGGCTTGTTAGGTCAGAGCTGCCTGTTGGCAGGTTAGGTAGAGGAACACGGGCTGCCTGAGACTCCGACAGATTTTATTTCCTCGAGTGGACCTTTAGCCTTGTTCAGGGTGTTGAACATGGCATTTAAAGTGCACAGTCAGCGAGGAATAAGGCGCGGATGCTCTTGTCTTGCTCTGCCTTGGTTGATGCTGGTCCTCCTTCCACACTCACTACCAGTCACGTTTTTAAGATTGCAGGGGAAGACTTCTTAGCTCCCCACCGCTGCTTCATGTTTCTCTAAGGGAGAGTGCAGAAATAAGTGTCTGATTTTTAGTAGTTGTTAGATTTTTAATTCAATTCCTTCCTTTC
This sequence comes from Montemys delectorum, assembly GCA_019843815.1. Lineage (NCBI taxonomy): Eukaryota > Metazoa > Chordata > Mammalia > Rodentia > Muridae > Montemys > Montemys delectorum. The sequence continues at coordinate 34,469 of JADRCD010217306.1, forward strand.
CTTTCCTTACTACTCCCCCAATTCCAGTTTCTTTCTTTCCTTCTTTCTTTCTCTCCTCTTTCTCCCTTCTTCCCTTCCTTCCTTCTTCCCTCCCTTCCTCCCTCTTTCCCTCTCCCTTCCTTCCCTCCCTCCCTCCCTCCCTACTTCCTTCCTTCCTTCCTTCCTTCCTTCCTTCCTTCCTTCCTTTCTTCTCTCCTTTTGATATGGTCTCACAATGTAGAGCAGGCTGGCCTTGAACTCACAGAGATCTGCCTACCTCTGCCTCCTACATGCTGGGATCAAAGGCATGTGCCACTATGCCAGCATAATACCTTTATTCCTGTTAAGAAAACCATTACCTATAAAACTGATAGCTTTAAACTCAGTTGAACTTTCTAGAGCTAGAAGGCAGCAAGTCCACTAGCTAGTACTTCTAGCAAGTACACAGACATTAGTCTGTGTCTGTAAAACTAACTTAATGAGGAATTTGAATCTCTGACTACATTTTTCATGTTTAATCACAGCTGTCAATGGTATTGTAAGTATTTAAGGCATTATATAGCACTGATGGTCTATTCCAGAAACATTAGACTAAGAACAATCAAGTCTATAAACTCATTGCCTCAGTTGACACCTGTGGCGTTTTTGTTTGATACAATGTTCTGGTACAGGAGTAACCCACTGGTTGTATGAAATTAAGTGTGTGATCTTTTTTACAAATGCATTCAGGGGCAGTGACTTGCTTATCATTTTCTGAGAGAAATAAAACATTGTTACATTGTTTATATGCGTGAGATCTCTGTGTTTGTGCTAAATACTGAAGTCACATTCTCTTCTTTATTTCCACATTCCCCTTTCTTCATCTGCGCTCTTCATAGTCAGATGACAGGGGAGACATTACAGAGTTTTTTTACATGGTGCTGGTGAGGGAAAGCCTAGTCCAAGGCTCTGAGGCCCCCTTCCCACACTGGAGCTGTGTGGCCCAGCTTTGGCACAACAGCATTGCACTGAGCTTCTGCCTGTCCTGAGTTCTGAGTTACTGGGGAGAGTGACAGGGATGCTAAGGCAGGCGTCCAGGGGGGCAGAATTCACTGTGGCAGTCTTGGGCATGCAGAATTCTGGTTTTGAAGATCCAGAATTCTTTTCCCAATCTCTTGCAACCCTTTTAGTTTCCATTCCTGGCTCCCCACCTCTCCCACTGGGCACTCATAGTACCATTCTGAAAGCCCTTCGGGCACTGATGGGAAGAGGGGGCTCACACGGGCCCTGGAGCAAGGCAGATACATCAAAATCCAAAGAGAACAAAACATTGGCAGAATACCCTTGGGCTTTCTAAGAAAATTGAATCTGGAATAGACTTCTTACCTGAGATTCCTGGGATAGTGGTCTTCTAGTTTAAATTATGTATGAGATAATACTAATATTTCTGTAGTACCTTGGGACTTTTAAGTTCACTGATCTGAGGGAAAATCTCTGGACATCTGATGTTTTGTTTTATTGTTTTGTTTCATAACAAAGCTCCAGGTTTGTTTCTAAGGCACAGCCAGAACTAAAAAAAAAAAAATAGTAATCTGACTTAAAATAGACTCAGAAAGCTTTCCAAATATTAGTACCCAGCAGGCATTGATTGCAGTTACTGCTGAACTACAAGAATCATCCTCATCTTGGAGAGGAAGATGCTTCTTAAAAAAATTTATGACATGTAGTTGTTTGGCTGGGGCGTATCAAGGCTCATGTGTGGTCGGGTGGGGGGGTGATTACAGGAGTTGCTTCGTAGTTCTCTCCTTCTGCTATGCTGATCTCAAGGATTGAACCCAGCTTGTTAGGCTTCCCTGCTGAGCCTAGTTACTATCCCCACAAAGAATCTTAAAAAACAGAAGGTTGCTTGCTTATTTCATAGTCCTGTGGACTTCCTTGAGGAAGGAGGCCTTTTGGTTGAATATTGTGGCCATGATACCTGTGGCTACTGCTAAGAGGGGTTCTAGGCCATGTGTGTTTACTCTGGGAAGAGAGTGGAACCTACCAGGCCAGAGGGACATAGCTCACCCCTAATGGTGACCGTGCCTCTGAATTTAAATGTCTTCCTGACTTCATTTTCAAAACCTCCTTCGTGGAAAAGACAGAGCCATTTAAATAATCCACAGCATGGGTCACTTTAGACTGAAAGAACCTTCAGAAAGAATTTGCACTGTTTTGTTTTTTATATACTGTACTGTATAGTCCCTTCCTCAATGCAGAAAGCTCTGAAAGCCAAAAGACTGTTCATGGGTTTAAAAAGAAGTCACCTGGTAGCAAAATCTGACCTGACTTGACCTGAGATTCTTTGTGTTCTTTCTTTGCGTAAAGATGTTTGGCTGGAACTGAACTCTTTTGATGATTATGGGGTATGGCCCCATGGGATAGGAATCTTGTTGCCTCTCTAGTCTGAACTTCTATATTCTGAAGTACATCCGGCCCAGGAACTCCAGAAGAGTTTGTAGAGGTCTTTGTTCTGTGTCAGTTAACCTTTCTCAAGCCAATAAGTAGTTTATTCTGGCTCACGGTTAGAAGGTACAATCTGTCATGGCAGGGGAGGTAGAGGAGGAGTGTCAGGCAGCTAATTACATTGCATCTGTAGTCAGGATGCAGAGGTGAGTGCTGATAAACACCTTGCTTGCTCATTTTTATTAAATTGGAGACTCCAGCTGATTGAATGGTGTGACTCAAAGATAGGGTAGGTCATCTCACCTCATTCCAATTTAGAAACTTCTTCATGACATATCCAGATGTGTGTCTCCCGGGTGGTTCCAAAGCCCATGTGGTTAACAATATTAGCCACACACTCTCAAAATTACTAACTTCAGGCTATTAATATTTTAATTATTTTATTTAATTAATAACATTGGATTATTAAACTTCTCAACATTTACACAAAAAACCAGAACCACAATAACAACAAAAAAACAGACCACAGGATTGTCAGTGAAAGGCAATAGGATTCTCTCCTATTCAGACCATGTCACTACTGTGTCTTACAGTTCCACTGGCAAGGCATTTTGGTATTGAGATCAATGTCTAGTAGAACAAAGTACCCCTTGATGATACAACACACAGATTTGTGACATCCAGAAGAAACACAAGCCAAGAATAAAGTAGTTCTCTCCCTCATGTGTATTAAGTATTAGCTGTTGGAAGGGAGAGTTTTAAATAATTGACTTCTAGTGAGAAAACAATCAGGTGGTGAGAAAATAGAACATCCAGTCCCTTAGGTCAGTCTCATTCACTAAGATAATAATGAGCCTTTTCAGAGAGGACTTACTTCCTCAGCAGTAATTCTCATAAACCCAAAGAAAGATCAGGTGACGTCTCTTGAGATGGACTGGGCTGCTTCTGATTTTCTAAATGTAGCTCAAATCCCACGATAAACAATTTTTATCAAAAATAGATTGTGAATCTTGACGTTGGATTTTGTAGTTTTTGTGGAGAATACCTTCTGACACCAGCATCTCCCTTGGCCATCTTTTCCTCTTGGGCCATCTTTTCAGGCTTCTTTTTCATGCTTCATTGCATTTCTGTGATTATCTCCTTCCATGTTAACAAATTATCTTTATTGACCAGTGGTTACCAAAGAAGATCTCCAGGTAGCAGATTCTTCTAAATAAAGTTTAATAGGCGCACAGTGATACCCATTCATTGGTTACAGCTAGCTTCAGACTACAGTGGAGAGTTAGGTAGCTGTGGGACAAGACAGCAAAGCCTTGAAGTTAACATTCTAGTTCTTAAGACTTGTCAGATGGAGCAGACATAGGCTCCACATGAGGCATCTAAGATGCTGCACTGAAGGAGTAATTGAAATCAGGGCCCAGAAGTATCCTTAAAGACTGTCTCCATTCCCCACCCTCTGCCCTTGCTATAGAGGGATACTAAGTATCAGTGTGTAATCAACATGGCCTGTATTGATGTCTTATATTTCCTTTAAAACTTTGTGCTTTTATCCCCTGGCCCCATGTCCTCTCTGTGTGTTTTAAGACACACAGTTGCATAGGCATTTCCTATAGAAAATACTCAAGAGTCTAAGTCATTGGTTTAAACTATTTCTCAGATCCTGGAGAATTCTAACATGTACTCTAATGTTACTGTGACAGTTAATAATATATGTAGCCTTTGAGGTATAATAGAGAGGAAGGAAAATTTGACCTCTCTAATGCTCTTTAGAACTAAGAATGAAGTGCTCCAGGTTCTACCACAAGCCATTAAATAGTTCTGCTATCAGAAACAATACACACAATGTCCAGGAAGAGATGGTATTTTAGATGGCAGGGCATGACATAGAGCAATGATGTAATGAATGAGCAGGTGCTGAAAGATGCGATTTGAATGGGAGCTATAAAGGTTTAGCCTCACCAGAGGGTGCTGCAGCTTAGTTAAGCATGCAGTTATTGATGGTTTAAATTAAGCAACTATAGTTGAAGAGGGCACGGCTCCCTTCCCCGTGGAGTACTGTGAGGAGCTTAACCTACTTTGACACTTCTGATCAAATCTTCCCTACTTCACTCAATTCACAGTGGTTCATGCTTTCAAAAAGTAATAAGGGTGGTATGAATTAGTGAATTAATATCTGAGTTCTTAGCTTTTCCAATAATGAACTCCAGTGATTTGAGTAATCTATTATGAATAGCAGATTTCTTTTTCCTTAGGAAATAATACTCCTGGGAGGTTCTGGAAGAGCAGTGAGGCCTATGGAACATTTAGAATTGTGTCTGAAGTCACTGCCAGCAGGAAACTACAGCTTGCTCATGTCAAAGATTCCTGTAGGTAAAGTTTAGAGACCCAGAAGACACTTGCTTCAAGCTGACCTCAAAAGAGCAAAGAAGGCCTCTTGCACATCTGTTGATGTAGTCAGGGTGAACACGAGCCACCTGAGAAGGCTGCTTTGTAAAGGCTGTGAAGGTGAGTTATATGTGACTTAGCTGAGTGGGGAAGACTGTATTTCCTGGGTCACCTGAAATTACTGCTCAGTCAATGAACATGGAGTTAGAAGTCAACTCTCTTACAATCACCAGCAATGTTTTTTTATGTCAAATGATTTTGATTTAATGATTTTTGAAGAAAATCCTCTACTTGGGGACCTGTCATAGCTTGGGTCTATGTGTTTGAATACTGAATCCCTAGCTGTGGGGACCTGTTATAGCCTGAATCTACTATGTGTTTGAACACTCAGTCCCTCCCAGGGGTTCTGCTTGGGGAGGTTGTGGGCCCTTTCGATTTTGTGGCTCAGCTAGTAGAAGTGAGTCATTAGGATTATATCCTTAAAGGTTGTATCCACTTCTAGTGCCTGCCCAAGCTTTCTGGCTTTCTGCTTTTCTCTCTTTCTTTCTTTCTTTCTTTCTTTCTTTCTTTCTTTCTTTCTTTCTTTCTTTCTTTCTTGGTGGTGTTTTCGAGACAGGGTTTCTCTGTGTAGCCTTGGCTGTTCTGGAACTCACTCTGTAGACCAGGCTGGCATCGAACTCAGAAATCTGCCTGCCTCTGCCTTCCAAGTGCTGAGATTAAAGGCGTGCACCACCACCTCTCCCCCCCCCCCCCCCCCCCCCGGCGCTTTCTGTTTCTTGTTCTCCAGTATGGGAGGACCTCCTACCTCATGCTCCTACCATGATACATGGAGCTAGGCCAGATGCCATGACTTCTCCCAGCAGGATGGACTCTATCCACTGAACCAAAATAAATCTGCTTTCTCTTTGAGAGGCTTCAGCTAGATGTTGAATTATAGTGATAGTTAATCGTGGGCAGTCCTTATATTCAGCACAGGCTTATCTTCTTGTGGCTTTTCATCCACTGCATTTAGCCCCAGCACAAAGAGGCTGTCTCTATGTGGAAGCTTGAGTATGAAACATTCTTAAATAGAACTGAAGGTGCTGCCATCCATTCAACCACAAATGGAAGTTTCCAAGTTTCCATCATCTTCTACCTAAACCATCCATAATCGGAATCAAGTCATCTTATATACATCATCCACCCCATTCACCCTCTTAGGATATGGGTGCATCGGTCTCTATCAATGCCATCTGAACCAACTGAGATGGAGTGGGCCTCAGACAATTTTAAATTTCCTGTTACTTTTCTAACAGTAAAAAGTATCTCAGCCTTAAAAGTAATTACTTACATGAAATAAAATGTCACTATTACCATAATTTATTTTCTGTATCCAGGCTGGAGAAATGGCTTTGTCGCTAACGGTTAGGCTCACAACCAAAAATAGTTTCTACATACACAGAAAAATAGCACATTATCTTTTCTATGAGACTTTTATATGTATGTGCCTGCATGAGTTTGTGTGCGTGCAGATGCTAGGAAGGGCAGAACATCAGATCCCCTTTAACTCTGGTTCCAGGCAGTTGTGAGCTGCTTGATGCGGGTGATGGGAACCAAACCCAGGTCCCCTGAAGGAGCACCAAATGCATTGTAATGCCTGAGCTGTCTCTAGAGCATGAGTTAGTTGTGTAATAACTTTTTTATTAGATATTTTATTTATTTACATGTCATATGATTTCTCCTTTCCCAGTTTCCTCTCCAAAAAAAAAAGACCAAAACTAAACCAAAACAAACCCCCGTTGCCTCCCTCCTTTCCCTGCTTACCACCCCACCCTCTCCCACTTATTGGCCCTGGCATTCCCCTACACTGGGGCACAGAACCTTTACAGGGCCAAGGGCCTCTCCTCCCATTGATGATCGACTTTGCAATCCTCTACTATACACATGCTACCAGAACAATCAGTCCCACCATGTGTACTCCTTGGTTGTTAGTTGAAACCCTGGGAGCTCTGAGGGCACTAGTTAGTTCATATTGTTGTTCATACTAAGGGACTGCAAACCCTTCAGCTCCTTTGGTCCTTTCTCTAGCTCCTTCATTGGGGACCCTGTACTTAGTTCAATGGATGGCTGTGAGCCTCTACTTCTGTATTAGTCAGGTACTGTCAAAGCCTCTCAGGAGACAGCTATATCAGGCTGGTTTGTCCTTCCTTCAGTCTCTGCTCCATAGTTAGTCTCTGCAACTCTTTCCATGGGTATTTTGTTCCCCCTTTTAAGAAGGAATGAAATGTCCAAATTTTGGTCTTCCTTCTTGAGTTTCTTGTGGTTTGTGGGTTGTTCTTCCTGTATTCCGAACTTCTGGGCTAATAACCACTTATCAGAGAGTGCATACCATGTGTGTTCTTTTGTGATTGAGTCACCTCACTCAGGATGATATTCTCCAGATCCATCCATTTCCCTAAGAATTTCATAAATTCATTGTTTTTAATAGCTGAGTAGTACTCCATTGTATAGATGTACCACAATTTCTGTATCCATTCCTCTGTTGAGGGACATCTAGGTTGTTTCCAGTTTCTAGCTATTATAAATAAGGCTGCTATGAACATAGTGGAGCATGTGTCCTTATTACAAGTTGGAGCAGCTTCTGGGTATATGCCCAGGAGTGGTATAGCTGGGTCCTCTGGTAGAACTATGTCCAATTTCCGGAGGAACCGCCAAACTGATTTCCAGAGTGGTTGTATCAGCTTGCAATCCCACTAGCAATGAAAGAGTGTTCCTCTTTCTCCCCAACCTCTCCAGCATCTGCTGTCACCTGAGTTTTTTTATCTTAGCCATTCTGACTGGTGTGAAGTGGAATCTCAGGGTTGTTTTGATTTGCATTTCCCTTATGACTAAGGATGTTGAACATTTCTTTAGGTGCTTCTCAGCCATTCGATATTCATCAGTTGAGAATTCTTTGTTTAGCTCTGTATCCCATTTTTTAATAGAGTTATTTGGTTCTCTGGAGTCCAACTTCTTGAGTTCTTTGTATACATTGGATATTAGCCCTCTATGAGATATAGGATTGGTAAAGCTCTGTTCCCAACTTGTTGGTTGCCGTTTTGTCCTATTGACAGTGTCTTTTGCCTTACAGAAGCTTTGCAGCTTTATGAGGTCCCATTTGTCAATTCTTGATCTTAGAGCAGAAGCTATTGGCGTTCTGTTCAGGAAACTTTTAACTGAATTGTACATTTGTAAACTTGTACAGTTATATATATAAAAAAAAAGATCCTGAGAAAAATATCTTTTATTCTTTTAGTTTATTTCTTCATTTAAAAATAAGACTTTTGGACTAAATGTGCCTTTATGTTAACCTTTGTATTTGATCTGGATAAAATGACCAATTTTAGGTTATTTTAAAAGGATGAGGTGTGTGAGAAGCCTTTTCTTCGTTCTTCCACACAACTGCCCCACAGACATTAGGCGTACATTCTAAACTACCGGTGAGCTCTTTAAAAAAAAAAAAAAAAAGCCCAAGCCTTTAGCTGAGAAAGAAGAGAAGGTGTGAGCAACAGTTGCTAGCCTTTTCATGTGAGAATGGTCTGCACTCAAGAGACAGATAATGAAGCCACCTGGCGGAACTGAGCACGGGGGAATGGCTAAGCCTGGCACCTGCCGTGGCTGTGAGATGGATCCCGCTCTTCCGGCAGAGGCACGCCCTCAGCTTCTGTAACAGTAAGGATCACAGCCACTCAGAAAGCCGTAGCTCACCTTCCAAACTTGACAGCCATCATCTGGCACACCACAGTAAGGGGCTTTCGCTTTCCGGATGCAGAAGCCAGCTGGTAGCAGCGATTTACTTACCAAGAAGTGAGTAACTTTGAGCAACCAACCCACAGGACATTTCTGGTGCATGGCTCTACCTCTTTCTAAGCACAGCAGTAGCCTAGGGATAGACATTTTAAGCCTGAGAAAGCAGCATAGACAAAGCGGATTGTAATGGGTATTCGTGAAGCCTGGAATATTTTTGCTCTCTTTATGTGTACATTC